>BQNB010141252.1:0-17296 GCA_026074375.1 Tanacetum coccineum
GTGGTTTAGGTTGTCAAACACTCGATCATGAATGCTTTAGTGTAGATCAAACACATATGTATGCTATGATCGATTTTATATGCGTTTTTGATCCAATGTCTGTAGAGTGTTTAGAGTTGTGTTTTTGTTGCTGGGATTTGTTCTTGATGATCATTTGTGATCCTTAATCTCTCGTATGCATGAATAGATGATTTTTGAATGTCGTTTGACTTTTAATAGTCAACAGCGGTTTGTTGCTAGTGTAAACTGTTTGTGTATACTTAGTTATAGTATAGAAGTCACTATGGTATTTCTAAATCATGTATGCATGACCCCCTTAGGATTTTAAAGGTTTTTGTGGCTTAAATGTTTGTGCATGGCTCGATTTTGATGAAATGTGAAGGATTAGTATGATGAAAAGGATTGCTAGGAGATTAAGATGAAATTAGAGGCCTTGGATCATGTTTGTAGATAACCAAAATGTTAGAAAAATTGTGTTTAAGGTTGCTGCTCAATGCAGCGGTTTGCTTAGAATATTCTAAGCAGCGGTTTGCTTATGATATTCTAAGCAGCGGTTTGCTTAATTCTATGCAGCGGTTTGCTTTGAATATAGATAGCGGTTTGCTTGATTTAATAATATTTTAATAAAGTAGGGAAACCGCTGCATGACAACGGTTTGGTATAATATACTTTTATTATTAAAATAATCAAACCTTTATTTCAAATTTTTCTAAGATGGCAGCGGTTTGATTAAAAATGAATAAAATATTCATAGCGGTTTGGTCACAGCGGTTTAATTAAAATATTAATTTTTAATAATTAATTATTCTTATCGCAACGGTTTGATAATCAAACTACACAGCGGTTTCACAAACAACTTCATAGCGGTTTGACCAAACCGCTTCTCAGCGGTTTGTTCAAATGCTTATGACGGTTTACTTAAACATATGCTTAGCGGTTTGGTAAATTGATTTGCAGTGGTTTGAGGCAAACTTCTTAGTTTTGACCCATTAAGCCCAATAACCCTGTCAGGCCCTATTCAATGGCCCAATTGATTTATTAACTCCCATTCGGGCCCAGTTAATCTGTTATTGGTCTTGTCAGATACTCAGTGACTCTATGTGAATTCTGTTACAAACTTAATCGAACATGGCATGCTAATTCAAACACAAGGCTAATGATTTCATCTAACATCAAATATCTGCTATATGGTTTATTGTTGTTGATACTCTTAAGCAGATAAGATGGCTGAAGGAAATATCCCTGCTCCTACCAGGACCGATGATCAATTGGTTCCTGTCAAGGCACACTTGCCAATTAGAAAGAGCAATTTTCTTATGGACCTTCAAACTAAGTAGAAGAATCCCATCTTTCTCATTTCATTGGATATCCTATAGAACACCAACTTCTTTGGTGCTTTCACTGCTTCAGCCAATGTCCCCTCTATCTATATTCAGCAATTTTGGAACACTCTAACTATGGATACCAAGACTGGTATATACAGTTTCTAACTGGATGAACTGTGTTTTACTCTGGATGTTGATCTTCTTCGTAGTGCTTTGGGAATTACTCCTAAAGATCCTGGACACCCTTTTGTGGCACCTCCAGCTGGGGATTTGGTTATAGATTTTGTGAACAATCTGGGATACCCTAAAGAACTCCAGTTTGTCTCAAAGATGTACATTAACAGTCTTTATCAGCCATGGAGATCCAGTCTAACGATGATCAACCAATGCTTGACGGGAAAGACTTTAGGTTATGACAGACCCAGACACCCAGTTATTCAAATGTTGTGGGGTGTTGTTACGGGAACAAATGTCGACTATGCTGAACTTATTTGGGAAGAGTTTGTTCAGGCAATTAAGAGTTTCTTTTCTGATGCAGCTAGTCTAAAGGTTCCCTCCAAGAAGCCCAAGCCTCATGTTATTCCATACTGCCGATTCACAAAGTTAATCATATGTTACTTAGGAGAAAGACACAACATTCATAAAAGGCCACAGTCTCCTCTTCACATTACAGCAGATGACTATGCACTTGGCAATCTCAAATTCGTCCACAAAGGAGAACTGGATGAGGTATTCGACATGGATATTCCCAAATATCTATTAACTGATGCCATTTGCAATGCAGAATACTACCATAAATACTTGGAAATGGCTGCACATAAACCACGTCAACCATCTACTGTAACAGATGAAGAAAGTGTGAAGAAGAAAACAGTTCCACCAGCTGATAAGTCAAAGAAGCCTATACCAGCCAAACAAACGAAGCTTGTAAAAGAAAATTCCACCAAGCCTACTCCCTCAAAGAAAGACAGCAAGGGTAAAGTGATTAAAGTTCGAAAGGGAAAGAGGTCTGACCGTCTTGTTGACGAAGCAGATGAAGAACCACTACCTGCTTTTGAACCTCCAGTGGATGATGATGAATATAATCTTTAAAGAGGCATTCAAATGAGCTTAGAATCCTTTCAAACACCCATCAATGGAGTAGCAATTCGTGAACCTTCCTTAGGTGTCACCCAAAGCCTCCCAGTAGTTGAAGGAAAGGGGAAAGGCATTGCTACTGATGAGCAAACGGCACTATCACTTCTAGATCTACATAAGCCAAAGAAGAAAAGTACCACGGATCAATACATCTTTCAGAGGCGGACTCCAGTGACTGAGAAAGCATCTACTGGACCCTCTGCAGTACCTCAGGATGATACATCCACGAATGTGGTTCTTGATACTCCGTCACCTGCATATGCTGAAACCGGTGCTGATACAGATGAATCTAACAGTGGGTCTGATACTGAAATACTGGATGTTACTGAAGAACAAGGTGAGGACGTATCTCATACAGTGGCTCTAGAGGAAAGAATAGTTGAACTTGATGAAGGCTAGGCTGGATCAGACCCTGGTAATACACTCGAGTCTCGACCTCTACCAGATGAAGACCAGGCTGTATCAAACCCTAGACAAAGTCGTGTGGCTCTTGCTGACCAAACCCTGAGCCCATGCACGAAGACTCCATCGATACAGTTTACCCAAAAGTTTACGAAAGCTTAAAGAATACTACTGAGGAACATGTCCTCTTGGAGAATCCACCAAGCTCATCCAGGACTCTTTCGTCAATGAAGAATCTTGATGATGCTTTTACCTATGGTGATTAGTTCCTGAATGACAAACCAACAGAAGAAGAACCAGGTAAAGCAAATGTGGAATCCATGGTCACTATTCCTATTCATCAAGCCTCCTCATCAGTTCCTCCTCTCTCTACTCCCATCATCGATCTTACACCTCCAAAACCAGTATCTCCTCTCGTTCAAGAACTAGTCTTTACAGCTACAACTGCAACAACAACAACAACAACAACCCTTCTTCCACCACCACCCCCACAACAATAAAGCATTACAGTTCCTGAGCTTGCTACATGTATTTCTGCACTGGAGAAGATATGTGCTAACTTTGAGAAGAAACAAAAGCTCCAGGACAAGACTACTCAAGCTCTTTCGTCCAAAGTCTTCACGCTGGAAAATCACGATCTGTATTCGAAGATTGACAATTACGTCAATGAGACCGTGAAAGAAGTTGTACAAAACGCTCGTTGAGCTCCCGTTCGTGATCACTTCAGAGAGTTGTCAAAATTTGAGATGAAAAAAATTCTTCATGATCGGATGTTTGAAAGTGTCTCCTACAAATCACAGCCTGAATATAAAGCTCTCTACGATGCTCTTGAGGTATCTATACATCGTAAAAACAGGGAAGAGTTCGTTGAAGCAACGGCCAAGTCTCGTAAGAGACGCCATGACGACCAAGATCCTCTTCCACCTCCTCCAAAAGACTCAGACCAAAGCAAGAAGAAAAGGCACGATTCTGATGCATCTGCTTTAAAACAGGCTTAAGCTCAGATGTCCTCAACATGGAATACTTCTGACACAAGAGACGCTCCCTCTAGCTCCTCCATGAAAAAGACTGCCCATCAATCTGAACAACATGTTAATGATGTTCCAATACCAGATGATGTGCGTATCTCAAATTTAGAGGAGATCGGTGTTGCCCATCTTCCAAAGATTAAGACCAGACCAGACTGGTTGAAGCCTATACCAGAAGAAGAAAGACCGGAAACACCTGAATCGGACTGGGCCATTCCTCCGAATTATTTACCTGAACCTGAGAACAACTGGGCCAATTCACTTGCCAATTCGTATCAAGATCCAGAAGAAAACAAGTTATTTCAAAAAACTGGAGATATGGGCTCCTTTATCAAATGGTATTGCAAATAGATTGGGAAGTCAAAGCTCGGCAAAGCTAATTTGGAAGGTCCAGCTTTCAAGGTAGTCAGACCATTTCACAAGAACAGCATTTCGCTTCAATTTTAGATGGAAGAGTGTCACTTGTTGCTTATAGATCAGATTGATTTGGCTATTCCTGAGGGTATTTAGGTTGTGCCTGACGTAAGCAAACCATTACTTATAAGAGGTCCACCAGGTCAGGTAACAATTCAACCATGATACTTCTTCAATAAGGATTTGGAATATCTTGTATCAGGTGACAAAGAAAGAAGGAATACTCTATCAATATCTAAGCTGAAAGCGGCTTACTATCCATACTTTAGGCTTGAAGAACTAGTACCATCATTGTGGATTGAAAGTGAACATAAATACGATATTAGTGCAGCCTACGGTATCTCACACTGGTGGTTTAAGCGTAAGGAATTCTACATCACTAGGCACAGTGCCCCCTTTGATCATCATGTAGTCAGATCTCATATGAAGATTCTCAATGTTGTCAGTCTCAAGACCTTTTTAAGATACGTCTACACATACTTGAAAGAGATTGTTCTACGCAGAGCTGACTACAAAGAATACAAGATCTCAGAAGCCGACTTTAAATATTTGCATCTGAATGATTTTGAAGACCTGTACCTGCTTCATCTTCAAGGTAATCTCAACCATTTATCTGGTGCTGACAAAGTTCATCTATTCAACGCAGTTAACCTGTGGATTAGGAACATAGTCATCAGACATCGTGTGGAAGACCTGCAACTTGAAATTGAGAGTTATCAAACGAAGCTCAATCTTACACAACTGAGCTGGGATGCTACTGATTTTTTCTTCAAAGAAGATTACACCATTATCCACAAGTCAAGGGCCGTAATCTACAGAGATAGGAATAATCAGAAGAAGATGACGAGGGAGTCTGAAGTGCACAAGTTCAACGATGGCACGTTGACAAGAATTCTGGAACAGCTAGATCATATGGTCAAAGACTACGTGCTATTCAAGTTCAATCCTAGCATGGAGCATAGAATTTGGTCTGAGGATGATAAAAGGAGGAGTAAAGAGTTTATTGAGGTGATTGAGAGAAGGCTCAAGATAAGGAGAATTTTCAAGAGTCTTGAAAGCTTTGTCAGTGGAAGGTTAAGAGATGTTGACTACAGACTCATCCAGAGAACTGAATGATTTCATCATTCCGACACTCAGGTCAATATCATCTTATTTTGTATAAATATATCGTGTACATTATTATTATTATGTAGTGTATCTTTAGGTGTTAAGTGTCAATGTATAAAATTTTCATGAGTTTTTCGTTAAACTCAAAATCTTTCAAAATTTTTATACTTGACACTCACACATACCCTCATAGATTGAGGGGGAGCATTAATATGTTCCCTAATCGGCTTGTAAATAATCAGCACATTTTTCTCCCAGTTTTTCTAACATATTTGAATCAATTGATATCCAAAATATCAAAGGGTTTAAAATTTTTGATAAGGGAAGAAAATGTGATTAAAAATATGAAAACTGATAAAAATGTGATTTTATGGACTCATGTGTATACTCCATCCCTCATGTGCTAAATACTTTCGAATATCGATGCACATGTTGAGGGGGGCGTTTCTGAATAGCCAAAATAATCAAGGTACAAAAAGCTTTGATATTTATATCACAAGTACCTTGGTTAAGTTTTTCAAATGGTTTTATGGCAAAGAGAATAGTACCAAAAGACCGACCATGCATTTAATTTTAATCGGAGTTATAAGGTTGGTAAGTTTAGGTATTAGTTCCCATGATGCAGCCAGAACTAGAGGGATCTATCTAGGGACAATCCACTAGTTAGTATAGAAGTCCTTAGGTATGATATAAAAAAGGAGTAAAAGTGAGAATAAGGGAATAGTGCCGACTAAGATGGGGCTAGTACTGGAACAAACCTAACAAGGTACTAGTCATGAAGTCTCGGTAAGCACTGAAGGGGTTGAAGAATGAAAAAGAATTGTAAAGATAAAGAGTGAAAAGAAAGAAGCCCTTCATACACTTAGGCAGAAAACGGGTCAATACATATGTTGTCAGAATCACAATGATGATTGCTGACATTGAAGAAAGTTGTCATGGACCCAGTGATGCAATGTACAACCCTCCCTAGTAACTCAGAATCTCTCAAAAGATTTTTGTTTCATTTCTCACGGAGACTAAACACGTTATCTATTGACTTTCTCACTCTGAGTTAGTTGGGATTGAAAAGGTGGCAGTCAGCTCCAGCCTCCGATCACTAAAACCAAAATGCACAATTTAGTCTAGAGCCAAGAGATCATCCATAAATCTCATTAGGATACTATTCCAATGTACTTGTCTTTTACACATTGTGAAAACAACGTATATCTTAAGAGTCCTACGCATTATCCTTGTGATATTGCCAAAACATCCAAGTGATACTTAAGTATTCACAGTGAAGATGGAAATCCTGCTAGAGCCAACATTAAACAAGCTTTAGGTAGGTGACTTGTGAGATCCTAAATGGATCAAACTTGTGACACTGGATATCGATTTGGTCCAGTTTATGAATTGACGGTTGATGAATTTTGATAAAAGCTTAAAACTCTCGATGTGTTACAAAAAAAAAATTCAAGTGACACATCGATTGAATTTCAAATCAAATTTCCCTTTAATCGGTGAGACTTTGTTTAACTGGTTAACTTATACCGTGTTGTCTGCTTTGAGACGCTCCGGTAATGAGAACGGCTAGTGCAGATGCGAAACCCTGTCAAGGAGATGCTTCAGAATTCTACCTGATCACAGGCAGTATTTATACTGAATAACGGGGAACCATGGTTATTGAAACCATATTCGACGAAGTGACAAAGATACTTTCATCCACATTTGTTGTTTATCACTAACCTAAACTTGCAGGTATTCCCGAAGGTGGCAAATGGTGGTCGGAGACAAGTCAGATTCATAACCACATGCTCATACTCGACCGACACATCCAAAGACATCATGAAAGCTCAAGTATATGTTTCAAAGCTTCCGTAACTCTGATATCGCACGTCCTTCTTGAAGTGACCAAGTATTAAAGTTAAAAGAACTTCAAGAACAAAGAATATTTAAGCTTTCAAGATCAAGAAAGGTATAAGCATGTCGGTCCAAAAGTCACAAGCACAAGATGGCGAAAGACTACAAGATGATGATTAGAGATTACATTTGGCTGATGGTCTCAAAGAAGCTCAATATTACACACAAGTCGAGTTAAGGAACAAGCTCAAGATTAATGATCAAAGATCACTTCATCAAAGTACAAGATATCAAATAAAGAATCAAAGACTACGAGCTGGAACACAAGAACAATCATAAGATTGCTGAGCTTAAGTTAGTATTTTCTAAGGTGACCTCCCTTAGGGGGAGATTTTTAGATGTAAGAAAAAAGACTCGGTCACCCCGTGTATTTTACAGTTTATCGTAGCTCGTAGTTTAATGTTAATCGTATGACATACGGTATTGGGCCGGGTATAAACCCACACGTGTAAGCCCATACTAAGGCCATTGGGCTAGTTTTGTAAGTACTATAAATACCTCTTCCATGTCATAGAAGAGGTGGTTAGTCATTTCATAATACAAGCATTCACTTTCTCTCACTAGAATTTTTCTCTCACTAGAATTTTTCTCTCTAGTATTTCTCTCTATAGAATTTGGCTAACCCTATAATCTTCCATTGTGTTATGATATCCAATATCCTATAATTACATTTAGTTTTAGCCTTCACAAACTATTCCCCTAGAGAATGATAACAACCCCCGAGTCTTGCCTATTCTACACTGCAACGATTAGGTACTATGCCTATGGAGTTGTAAAACTTTTACGTTTACAACAACCGCATCAACTTGTAGCCTTTTCAGTTTCATCAATACTTCCTTCTCATCATAACCTTTTTCTTTCAAAAGACCAAGAAAAGGAACAGTTGCTCGACTAAACTCGATCAATGGCATCTTGTCGTCCTCCTTAAGACTCGATACGGCGTATTGATCATATCCAATACGGCGTATCGAGGGTGTTTCAGCTTCTTCAGTAGTAGTGATCAACTTGACATGATCTGTTGGGTTTGTTACAGTTGAACTAGGAAGACTTCCAGATCCCCTTTCTTAAATTATCTTGCTCATTTTCCCAATTTGAATCTCTAATGCTTTGATTAAAGCGCATTTGCCTAAGTTGAACTAGGAAGACTTCCAGACCCCCTTTCTTAATTTCCCTGCCAAGATTGTTTAGTTGAGCTTGAATAGATGCTAATCCATCAAAAGTATTACTACTTTTATTTCTAGTAGATGTTCCATCGTGCCATTTTTTAGAATGATCAGCCATTTCTTGGATGGCTTTCTTAGCGTTAGTTTAACTCATTTTAGGCACAGCTCCCTTAAAATCAAGAATCTGTCTAATAGGCACATCTAGTTACTTGTAAAACAAAATCACTTCCTGCATACTGGTAACTGGTCAAGTAATGCTGAGGACATCTCAATAAAAGTTCCTTGAATCATTCCCAAGCCTGGTAAAGAGTTTCATCTGGCTCTTGCTGAAAGTTATTGATTTCCTCCATCGTTTTAGCAGTACGAGCAGGTGGACAGTATTTGCTGAAAAAATTTCCCTTAAGAATATCCCAAGTAGTAATTGAACTAGCAGGTTCATTCCGTAACATCTACTCGTAGCTCCAGTAAGTGTGATAGGAAAAACACGAAGCATAAGTTGATCCATAGTCACATCAGGTGTAGTAAATAAATCAACTATCTCAAGAATGCTTTCAATATGCTCATTTTCATCCTTATTTTTCGATTCACTGAAAGTATGATCATGCAACTCCTTTAGAAATTGACCTTTCAATTCAAATTTAACATCCTTATCAAATTTTGGTCTAGAAACCCCCGAGCCATAATCCTCTCGGGTCTTTGTCATGTACTCCTCCATAGTTGGTTCTGTCATTGTTTTTGTGATTTCTTCTTCAAACTGCCCTTCGTGCTTATAAAATAACTCAAATTCCCGTGAATTTGAATGATCAAATCTAGTTGTCTTAAAAAGCTTTCTCATTGAATGTAACACTTGTTCAGGTTCGTCGTAAGGTTCAACGAGCTCATTGTTCGAACTCCTGGTCATGCACTAACTAAAACAAGGTTTAAATATCAGTAGGACAGGTTCGGAAGAAAGAAAAATACACAAAACTAAACACGAAAAAGGAATAAGAAAAATTAATATTGCTGCTGTATCAGACGATAATACATCGTATTCAGTAAACTGAATACGCCGTATTGATGTTTGATGTCGAATACGCTGTATAGTTTTTAAAAATTGGATACACCGTATTTAAAAGGATGAATACGCTGTATCAGGTATTCAAACAGAACAAAAACAACAGGTAACAATAATGCGGAAAAACAAATAAAACACAAACACACAAAAACAATTCAAATACAAAATAACAAACCAAATAAAAACTAAACTAAAAACACAAAATCTAATCTAAAATACCAATAAACAAGTATTAAACAAATTTCACTCCTCGGCAACGGCGCCAAAAACTTGATGTGTCGTTTAGTATAAGTAATTATATTATCAAGTTTTACTATTTATATTTTGCCGACTTTACCTATTAACTAACACTAACGGGCAGTGTACCTAATCAATTGTAGGTTCATTGGTAAGTAGGGTGTCGATCACTAAGAGTGAGCCTTAATACTTAATCTATCAATATTTTAGTTATTTATGTTAGTCCTAATTAATCCTAATTAAACCTAAACTAACGCAAAGAGGGGGCATTCAACCTAAGAGACTGGTACGAGTTTTGGTTTAATCTAAACTATAAAGCAATAAATAGGGCAAGTAACATACATAAACAGATAAACAAATGATAAAGAAGCGGTCAAGCACTTATGTAAGGAAAATGTATTAACCAAGTTTAATTAAATAAAATGTATGAATTGTCTATGTGTGCAATGATTGTACTACATTCGTTGGTGTTGTATCATTACTAATCTAGGTAGTACTTCTCCCTAAACTCTAGGTTTATGTTATGGTTAATCCTATCACAATTAACCAAACGCGCATAAAGCTTACACCATTGATTATAATATATCTAGGTGACAGTATTGAAACCTAGCTCATCGAGGCTTTACCAACTTATGCCCAATGGTTACCTATATACTGGTAGTCTACAATCTACTTAAATACCCAAGGAAACAGAACATTATTTATAGTCCTAAGATACCTTAGTCTAACATTCACTTAACCAAAGGTTGAAACAGGATTTTATTTGTAGTCCTAGTGATCTAGATATATAAATAAGCTGTATGTAGTATCTATCCCAAACTTTAGTCTACAGCCCAAATAATGATTAAGTTACAGCGCTTCATTTGTAATCCTAGATCTAGTTGAATGATAGATGAAAACATAATCGAGACATAAACGGGTATGAAGTGATAAACATAATCAACATGCAACGAAAGAGTAAACAATCAATATAAACAAATAAAAACATTATATTATCGTAAACTTAGCTAATATCTATAGGTATTAGCCCAAAATCATTGTATCAATACACAGTATCATATTCAGAACGATTAAAGTAGAATTCATAAAGAAGAATACGTTAACCGAACAAAAATTACGGAGTATAAAGATTACAAGAGTTTTCCTATGGAATTAATGCACTTGCAGGACCTTCTTGGCTTCTAAAATCGTCTGAGAATCGTACTTAGTGGTTAAAAGCTTGTTGAAAACCAAATGCTAGGTTGTCTTTATATAGGTTCAGAAATCTAGTCTATACGACGTATTGGTGAGCTCCAATACAGCGTATCGGGGGTTTTCAGCGTGGGCTCCACGATTATTATATTCTAGAATATTCATAACTGGCTTCCAATACGGCGCATTGATGCTTCTGGATACGACGTATCGAAGTCTTTCCGTCATGGATGTCTTGTGAAGTTAGGGTTCGGATACGTCGTATTTCATATGTGAATACGGCGTATCGGTAGTAAACATGCTTGTTCTTGAATGTTGACCAAAATATCATATACGACGTATATGTTGATGTGGATATGTCGTATTCTTCAATGTAAGACAATTGTCTTGAATTCGTCAAAGTCTTGGGATACGACGTATCTGTCTAGAAGGATACGGCGTATGGATGTCAGAATCTGTAGACTTTCTCGAACTTCTTCGTTTATGCTTCAAAACACGTTCTTTTCTCCAACTTTCACCAAATGCTCTATAATAACTGAGATTCATAAAGATAAGCAATTAAGTATCAAATCTTATATAAAACAATATAAAACGAGCAATAAAGATGGGATAAATGATGCTAATAACTAGACGTTATTTGATGTCATCAGTGACGCCGTCACAATAGCCGACTTAAAAGAAGCCCATAGAAGATTCGGCGGGTTGAGGTCGTCGCGATTAACAAGCGACGACGTCGCGACTTATTCCCCATATATACAAAACATATTTTCCATATTTTAAGGAGGAAAAACGTAGAGTATAATTGTAGCATCTATAGAGGTCGATTTTTAAGGTTCCCAAACCCTTTTGTACTCATTCATACTCCACGTTTAATTGAAGTGAAGTTTCTTTACATTTTAATTATTCAATATGTCTATGTGTTGTTTGATTAATTGTTCTTAGCTTTCAATTATCATGTTTGGCTAAATTTAATTGTGTTTGCTTATGATTTCATGAAACCTAGTTGTTTATCTTTTGTTGTTACTTCTTGTTAATGATGTGTGCGTTAGGCTTTAGAAAACTAGTTTTTTAATTGCAAAGCGAAGACGTCTATAGAAACGCGACTAGGTAAGAGGATCCCTATGACTAGATCATCATTGGGTTGATTCTGAGTTAAATGTTTAATTTATTAGATACTTACACATTCCATTACGAAGGTGACGAGTAATAAAATCTGAGAAGACAACTATGGAGTAGTGCATGATTAAGTAAACACGTTTGTTTAACTATACGAGTTTTTCCCCACTTTTACTTTTCTTGCATAATTGGGAGTAGTTTAGTTTAATAGTTTAACCAAACCCCCCTTCAAACCCTAGATTTATTTGCTTTCTAAAAATATAAAAACACAAAAAAATCTTCCTTCAACCCTTACACCTTAGTAAGATACAATTCGAGCCTACTCAAACTATTCCCCTAGAGAACGATAATAACCCTCCGAGTCTTGCTTATACTATACTACAACAGTTAGATACACTGCTTATGAGGGTTGTAAAACTTCCGCGTTACAACTCACCGCATCCTATAGCAACCAGGTCCGATTTTAAAGGGGTTTGTATATGCTTATAGATTTTGTTAAAAAAACTCCTTAGAAAAGCCATGAAAAAATTAGAAGAAATAGGCGAAAATTCTCATGGTAAAAAGCTATTATATGTCTTCATGAATATTAATATTAAGGGCCCGTTTGTTTGAAGGGTATGAAAATCAAACAATGACAATGATAGTTATATTAAATGTTTGGTTGGAGCTTCATTGCTAATCTATGATTCAAACAATCATACCAAGGAGAAGAGGTGTTTTGTTCACCATTCCTATGGGGCTTATGCTTTTTATTATTTTTCATCACAAAACTAATAAATTTTACACCTTAGATAGGCCTTACTTAATGTGATAGTTATACCCATAATTTTATACCAAACAAAACTAATAAAATTAATCAATCCCATACACCCCTCTAATAAAAGTCATACCGTTAGTGATTCTTGATAATATACTAAACGCGCTCTAAACTTTAATGATGTTTATAAACGAATGTGTTGTGATTATTAGTTCATTTGATTACAACATAAGCAATAAAAGAGTACTTATTTTTTTTCCTTTAAAAGTTGTACTATACTCATCAAGAGTCTCTATTGTAAGCCGTTTAAGCAATAAAGGGTTCATAACAAATAACATTGATCGTAAGTGCACCAGGTATGGTGTTGAGCCGTAAGAAAAAGTGATGCCATATCATTACTTTTTTTCCATAACATCAAAAACACCCTCCCTAGTCAATATCATAATTTTTGGTGTTATGAGGACCCCACTTTTCCCACTTTTTTTATTCATTTATATAAAAAAAACTTATAAACTTCAAATTTAAATTTCATTAATAAAAAAAACACATTACATAAACTTTAAAAAAATTACATAAAAAATAAAACATACAACTAATTATTAAAGTTCCACAAATGTTCCACAATATCGTGTTGAAGATCTTCGTGAACTCTCCTCTCCCGAAGTTCTTTGTTTTTCCTTCGTTGTCTCCCGCATCGTTCGACCCATATACGTTGAATATTAGTTTCTGGAGAAGCGTACATATGCCAATATTCATTAATATCGTATTTTTGATCTTCCAATAATATGTTATGTAATATCATGCAACAATACATGATTCTTTTAATTGTGTTCATATGATATGATCGTGCGGGTTGTTGTATAATTCCTCACCGACCTTGTAGGAGTCCAAAAGCTCTTTCAATATCTCTTCTTGCACTTTCTTGACTCTTTTAAACTTCATTGTTTTATGGGGTTTTTATAGAGTTTAAGTGGGTAAAAATGGAAAAAAAACAGCTAGTTTAAAAAAAACGTTATGCAACGGCTATTTATTTTTAAATTTTTTTAAAAAAAATTAAAAATAAAATATAATATGTATATGTATATATATACGTTTATACGTATACGTATACATATACGTATGTATATATACACGCGAAAACGCGAGACACGGTACGATGTCTCGAGTTTTCACGTCGCGTTTTCTCAAACCATTTGGGCCGGAGATGTAGGCGCGAGACACGAAAACGCCACATCTGTTGCGGTTGTAGTGTTTTCTACAGAAATTCAAGCCATGACTCACTATACCCTGTGTTCTAAATATTAGTGTAGATGAATAAAAAGTTTATAGTATTAAATGCATGCTCTTTATGAGATACTTTTGTTCATTCTAATGAGTCCAACAAATGAAGGTGAGAGTTTCAACCGTGTAGTTACGAATTTTTTTATCATGAGATGTTTTTATTTCTAATGAGTCTTTCATGTAAAATTAAGAAGCTATTTTTTTACTGTAATTGGAAATTTATGAACTAGATCAAAAGTTACAAGGAAGGTTTTTATTAAGGGAATAGACCTATTCATCGTTTTGATTAGGAGAATAGACCTACAAGGTAATATATATATATAATTAATAATTAAAATTAATTGGTTTAGCGCAAAGTTATTATTATGTAAAATGTAAGTAAGAAAAAATTGTATCGTGTTGTTTTTTATGAACAATTATATTAGGACCATAGAGCTAAACCATAGCTATGACTTTATTGTGAATTATTTTGCACTTATTTTTTGATTGGGACATTTTTATATATGCATTTCACTATTGTAGTGTGTATATCTATATCTATACTATTATATAAAGCATTTATATTGTGAGTCTCATCAAAAATTAAGATAAAGAGGTGCAATCTTGACCATCCATCTTATTTTAGAAAATCACATCATAGAGTGACATGTGTCACTTCTTAATTAAAAAATCACTTTTATTCTTAATTTGACATATCTTTTTATCTATTTATTTTTTTTATGATTTAATTTCATCGTATTTTCTAAAATTTCGTGATCTTTAATTCAACATCCATTTTGATATATTTTTATAAATTTTTAGGTATTCACGTTTTTAGTGAGTTTATTTTGAATTTTTTAACAACTTTAATTTTAATTTGAATACAAACTTGATTCGTAAAAGATATATACTTTTGGAGACAATATTTGATAGGTAAGAGAGTGTGTGAGTCTTTATACAAGCGATAATGATATTAATATGATGTTGCGGGAAAGCTACGGAAACACAAACAAACGAATTCTCTAAGCGGGTAGGGAATTGCGGAGCGAATTGGGTTAGCAATTTTTATCGCCGCCGCTATGCGCGGGTATCCGACTAGTTATGTTTAAACTGGTTGTAGATAATAATGTGCAAATCAAAACTTAATGTGTACACATCATCTTCTTATTATTTTGAGAGGTGATATGCACACCACACAAAGTGATATGCACACCACAAAAATACATATGTGGTGTTATATCATATGCATTACACATATCACGAAAGAGTCGATATAAACATCCAAAAATAGCGACGTAAAGAATATCAAACAACCTCAAAGCCATTTCGTAGATATTTTCGCAACAGAATAAATTCTTAATCACCAAGAAACCAAGTCTTTCAAAAACACACTTTTTAATAATAATAATAAAACACACACACACAATCTTCTTCATGGGTGGTGGGGTAGCCATGCGAGCAGCCGCAAAGGTTGCAGGGATGGGTGTCTTAAACACTGGCTTACGCGGATCAGAACACCCAGTTGCCGCCGCAGCGCGTCATGTCACGCGCACCGTTGCGAGTGCTTCTGATGATCTCAGGCTGACACTTGGCGGTGGTGTTAATGATCATGTTGTTGAAAAGGTGGTGGGATATAATGATGATGAGTGGGATTTTGCTGACGTGGTTGATGACGTGTTTGTTGGTGATCATCAGTTGTCTAGGTTGGTTTTTGGTGGGGCCCCGAGTATGCAAGAGGCTAAAGATGCTGCTTGTGATTTGAATCATGCTCTTGAAATGTATATTTGTTTTTTTATGTGATTTCATGGATTAGTATACTTTTGGGTAATCATTAGGGAGTGTATTATCAGGCTCAAACCCCGTAGATTAGTCGGTTGAAAGGTTGGAAACCATGGTTACTCAATTAAAAATACAAATATATGATATGTGTATTTGGGAAGATTATCCAAAAACGAAATAATTATTATTTTGGGTGACCATGGTTTCGGACCTTTTAGCGGCCTACTCCATGGGTTTGAGCCAACCATGGTTTCCAACCCTTTTTTAGGAATATTGGCGTGGCGACCTAGCACTTATTATAGTGATGATAGCCTTTTTACCAGTTGGACAGGACCAACCCGGAGTAGTTAGCGCTTAGGAAAAAGTGATTATAATATGCGTATTTTTGTAGTCTTGAAAACATTGTTTTGCAAGGGTGCAAAACACAATCCAAAACAGTCATTTAGTTATTTAAGCATTTTTTTTTAAAAGGAGGAAAGTAATTTGCAATGATTGGAGGTAACCTATGGTTTATTCATGATCATTTGGTACGTTATGATAATTAATAAAATGTGTGAAGTATATTTGTATCTTGTTGTGTTTATGAGTTTTTTAATCCAGTTAAGGACCTTTGAAGGTGTTCAGGATTGCTTATACTCTGCTTATTATATATGTGTGTTATTTGCGAGTATATAAATAATATCAGCAACAAAATGTAAGAAGTTTATAAAGGAATCTTAAACAGCCCTTTATATTGTTTTGTGAAATCTTTGTTCTATCCAATAAATATTGGTATTTTAATCGCCCACATACAGTTTGGAAAACATATTGTATTCTGGGTGTTTGAGATTGCTTATGCTATGCTAGATGGCAAACTGTTTATTTAATAATTTGCAAATGAGATATTGAAGTAAGCTGTTTTTAACAAGTATAAGCCAAACCTTATTTTAAATTGTTTTTTAGAAAGTTGTGAATGAGCAAAATCTCAAATACCCCCTTGTATCTTTTTTTAAGAAATTTCATACAGCACCTATTTCTGTTAAATGCTTGTTTGACCTGTTAAGTTGTGTTGAGGGTCGTTATAGTTGTTGAGGGTTTTTGTAGTCATCCTATCGGTTTTGATTGTTGTAATACTTCCCATTGCTAGTTCAGATTTATATAGATATTATTATTATGCGTTTTAACAAGAACTATCAGAGATTTTCAGTGACCCACATTGTTTTTGACTTTAAGCCAAGTCAAATTAGGTTTCGATATATATGGTTCATGCTAGTGTTTATATTAGATAACTTTGATCATATCGAACTATCTTGATATTAAATCAATCCAGCCCAGATCTCAATTGGTTCTTGATTTCATGGTTTTGAATTAGAACTGTATTTTAGACTATTTTAAATGGATTCATGAAATACTCTACTTTTTTTTGTTTTAAAAACGCCAAGTGAGCAACT
>BQNB010141253.1:0-17296 GCA_026074375.1 Tanacetum coccineum
ATTTATAAAATTAGGGTTGCCATGTTTACAATATTTCCAAGTATAAGTGATCTTACTACGGATAAGGTTAGTTCCCCATGGTCTTAGTAACGATTACAACATACTTAAAATATTGTTTAAAACGGTTTATGTAAAATTTGTGTATTCTTGCGTTGTTCCGTCGCGGGTTCTCTTGCGGAAACCACTAAACCCGTGCGTTATAGAACGTTTGCAAGAAAATTACAAATTTACGTATATAATCCATGATTTAGCAAAGTGTACATATCGATATATGATACAATAAGCATTTTAATCATATACTTTTAGTCTATATTAATTTTGAAATCGTTTTTGCATAATTATATAAAAAACGCCACTATATAAAACATGAAAAACATATTTACCAAATTAATCATACTAAACAAGAATCATATACGCAATTAAAGCGTTACTTCAACAAAGTATTCTCTACTTTTGCAATTAATCAAATAATTCACGTAAGATTCTCATGCATACAAAACCACACGCATGCATACCTATATATATTAAGCTTAATAACCATGGGTTACATGCATGTAATTCATGGTTGACAATTTATTGCAAGATAAATAAGCAACAATATATATAAAAAATCTAAAACGCAAATACAATCATAATAAGCGAATTAGGAATCATGTAAAAATATGTACATATTTTATTTCCATATTTATGTGACCAATTAAGGCAAATATTATTTCACTAAATAATTTTCTAAAATATTATCCATATAAACTCAAGAAACTAACACATATTTAGGAGACATTTTTTACATGTTATTTATGTTTTTTTTATGTAATTACTACGTTATATGAGATGGCTCGTGATGCCACTGTTGAAAATCGTTATCTAAATAACCTAATATTACATTAATATTAAACGAGCTACGCAACGGATATAAATCACATTTAGCATAAATAATTAACACATAAAAAACAATAAACATAAATAAGGTAACATACCTTTAGCAATCAAGCTAGTGACGAATCGAAGACACTTCGAGTACACGTAAGTGTGTAATAACGTGCGAACCAAACACTACTTCTAGTTACTAAAATAAATAACCTCTACGTGTATCCACACTACACGTCAAACGATATCACCCAAATGCTAGTTTTTGACCAACGAACAAGTGAACACCAATCATAGCAAAACACAAAGAAAACCCTAAGATGGGTGTTTGTTTGCGTCGACCAAGAGAGGAGAGAAGAGATGGATAAAAATTATGAGCTCTAGGATCCTCCTTATATACTAGATGAATTTAGTGTTTACCTAAAATACATATCTTGGAAGAAAAGATAGCTCAAAACCCAACCCATACCCCTCCTTAGGCTATGGCCGATTGAACCAAGGGAAAACACCCCTTGGTGTTGACTTTTTGACTTTTCCAATATGTATCGTTAATTACATTTAATTGCCCATTAATTAAAAAGCATTTATAGTTAATTATTCATAACGAACTAATTAACGACCGTTAGTGTTCTTTCGTCAAACCATATATTAATATAAATAATAAATATACAAATATATTATTATAAACATTAATATAATGATATCTAAGTGTAAACGTGTGTGACCCTGTATGCCTACGTATTTCTAGCTGTATAAATATCTGTATGACATGAGCACAAACCAACATGCCTCTCCTCACGAGCCTTCTTGATAGTGACATGGATATGTATATGATTCATTTGTTACTTCCCCATGTGGGTTCCATTTCGACCACATTAAAATTCTGTGACAGTTTATGATGCAACGAACTCTTCAGAGGATGAAAATAATCGAGAACCGGGTCGTAGGAGTATTAGAAGGTATGTGAGCGTTATTAAGCTAGAAAGAAATTTTTCGAGGACAAATATCACTCAAAATGGTGACAAGAAAAGACTAATTCGACAAAAAAGTACCCACAGCTACTGGGACAGGGAAATGCTTAAAAAATGTGCAGAAATTTCGTGGCGTAAGACAAAGGCAATGGGGGAGATGGGCATGAGAGACACGTAACCCAACAACGCGAACTAGAGTGTGGCTTGGTACATATGATACTGCAAAGGAGGCAACTTTAGTATATGATCGAAGAGCAATCGAATTACGTGAGTCACAAGCAAAAACAATTTTTAAAAAGCCACCACCCATGGTTCAACCTGTAATTACTTCTATATCGTTCTCTGATCAATCTACGAATCACGATTTGCGTGCTCCTTCTTCTCCCATGTTTGTTTTACATGTTTGTAATGCAGAGGAGGCATTAGAAGCCCCATTGGAACCAAAACAAATTGAGCCACTTAATAATAATAACCCATTTTCTAATGAGTATTCGCATTATGAGTCCAATTTTGAAAATGATTTCTTTGATTTTCGGATACCGTCTCCAATGATCCTAGAAGAGTTCAATTTGCTACAAAAAGATGAAGCGATAACAAGTGGTATTTTATCAGAGTTGGATGATGATGTCGAATCGTGGATGAAGGATGTAGATAGTTTCTTCTAATATCATGTCGAGTGACTGCAAAAAAAGGTTTAATTTTTATGCACCAATAACATCTAATCGATATAAGATGTAGTCGTGTTTATTTAGTTAGATAATTAACCAAGAAGTGGACTGTGGTGATTTGTTTAGTTGAAGAGTTTGATGTTATGCATCTATATGCCATTTAACTCATTGGTGCATCACACAAATTTAAGAGTTCTTTGAGTTTGACATGGATTCCATGACTATGGACTTCTTATTGTATCACCCAGTTTACACATGAGATAGTAACATCTATGTGTATAGACTAAAAGACAAAGATGAGTCGGTAACAAAGTTTAGAACATAATATTGGATTTGTAGAAGTTTATATAGATAAATGGAAAATTTTAAAGAGCTAGTGCTATAGAATTAATATCCATCATTGAAGATATGAAAATACATTGTTGTTTCAGAATTATTTGTGATGTCCAGCCGGTCAATAAAGTGGACAAAATTTGGAGTAGCATTTATATTGGCGTTGCTCTTAATTATAACTAATTAATAAACTCAATTAACTATTTAGGATTAAACAAGTTTACTTATTGGTGCATTTCATTTTCATTGCAACAAAACGCATTACATTTTATGAAATTTGTTTATGTTTTTTTAATTATTAATATGACAAGATGAACTTAATTCTTTACATAAACACTTTATGTATTTTAATCATCAAGTTTTTGATTATAGAATAACCTTTAAAAACACCAATAAACTAGAAAAAGGTTGTTTTTTATTGTAAAAGAACTAAAGAATTTAAAGAACTTTGTCATCTTTTATAAAAAGGTTTTGGTCAAAAAATAGTAACGAACTTTTTCACATATATCGTTTTTGCATTTGAATTCTGAGGTATCACACGTTATCAAAAATGTACAAATTACAAAAAGGGATTTGTTTAACATTTTACCCGTACTCATTTTGACTCGGGCCCGAATTCCCTAGACACGGGTTGATCCGTCCCGAGTTCACCCGAACTCGAGTAACTCAAAATCAAATAAGTTCGGGCATCTTACTTTTGCCTTAACCAGACTCTGATAACTATTACTGTCCTCCGTTTAAATTCCAGAAAATTCTTATTCTTGGTTAAACCACACATTCAACAACCCGGGTACGCTTAACAGTGCTTGAACTCATATTAAACCTCATATTATTTCATGACAAGTTCTCTACCCATTAAACTACTTGCAAACGTCTTTCAAAATCAACCCCTCAGATATGAACTAATACGATACTTCGCAGAAGCAAAAATTCGATTTTCCACAAAAACGAGCTCGATGCAACGCACGGGTATGAACGCCTTGTATACATTTATAACTAAATGATGCTCAATGTCAAAATTATTTTTTTAATCTTAATTAGCCCTAATAACTAATGAGCCTACTAAGCAGCCTATTAACCCTTCCGGCCCATTCTATGACTACAATTCAGCCCGTCCAAAACAAAGCAAAAAAAACCCAACGCAACATTTAAACACTTATAACTAAATGATGCTCCAATAATTTAATGCCAAAATTAATTTTTTATAACTAAATGATGCTCTAGTATTTTAATGCCAAAATTAATTTTTTAATCCTAATTAGGCCTAATAACTAATGAGCCCACTAAGCAGCCTATTAATCCTTCCGGCCCATTCTATGACTACAATTCAGCCCGTCCAAAATAAGCAAAAAAACCCGACCCAACATTTAAACATCTATAACTAAATGATGATCCAATATTTTAATGCCAAAATTAATTTTTTAATCCTAATTAGCCCTAATAACTAATGAGCCCACTAAGCAGCCTATTAACCCTTCCGGCCCATTCTATGACTACAATTCAGCCCGTCTAAAACAAGCAAAAAAACCCGGCCCAACAATTAAATTTACAAAATAGCCCCTCGAACTATGTATCAAGTTATGAAAACTACCTTTACTTTTATGTTATTTACAAATTCGATCCGATAACCTTGAGCCGCCGCAACGAAGCGCGAGTGTCAATACGAAAACATACACAACATTATTTTAAAGTTCAACTTTTTCCAGTTAAGTTACTTGAATTGGGTCATGCTACTTTCATTATGAATATTCTATAAATGTACTATAGTACTGTGTAACAATCAAACATTATCTATAGTGTGAAAATGTCATTGTTTCACTGAAAGTTATGTTAGAGTGGATTTCAGATTTCTAACTTGATAAATGATGTACACCAAAGTTAAAGTAGGAAAAATTGGCTCACGAGTTTTATGATCACGTGTGCACCATTTACAAACCGAATTTAGAGTAATGATATGATATTTCAATCTAACTTTGGAACTATATATATTGTGTTATTGTGAGTCAGTGACAAAGAAGGGTGAATGTAGATATCCAGTGTCAAGAACAAAAAATATACTTCAAGTAGCTAAAATATCTACAATATAATTGTCGATAAGTAAGTAAATTGTTATTTTATATGGTAATCTAGTAACAGGCTCAAAGGTTCTTCAAAAAAAACTCCACTTCAATCCAACCAAGTTCAAGACAAGGGACATTTAGTTTACCATGTTTAAACACCGATGGTGTTTCGTAGTCTCCGTATATGGCGGAGGGACCCAAACCGGAAGGTACCACATCCTTCCGGAGGGTACCGGCCGAAGGAGCCCGACGAGCCAACACACCTAAACGACCAGATCCTTCCTCGAACCAGTCCATAACTAGTACTCATAGCAGCGCTGCCATTTCCCCACGTGACAACGTAGGGGTAGTTCGGCGCATCCACTCCCTAGATGTCACGAACAGTGCTCTAGCATAGTAAACCGGGTAGTATAAATACCTCCTCATTTACTACAGAAGATGTAGCATTTACTGCACTCATACTTATTCATTTACTTTTACGCCTCTCGGCTCTCACTATGTACTTACTCTCACGCCGGAGCTTGGTCTCGGGTCCCAACCCGAGGCGAGGCTAATGCGTCCTTTCTTTCTTATTCTCAGGGACTTAGCTTTGTTATAACAATTCACATTTTCACATCTTTTACGTCAATAAATATTCAACTAATTATTTTAAACTTTTACGCGTTTACTTTTAATTTTCAATGTTTAATTAAATCGCGTACACTAAAAAAAATAACTTTAAACGTAAACCGACATTAAACAAATTTAGGTTTACGTCAAATATGTGTTATATGACTATTACGAATGTACTTTATAAGTCTAAACATTTTATTTTATAAGTTTTACCTAAAACGCTTACGTTTTACGTTTACGTTCAAGAATGCATGCATTGCACTCACCACCTTTCTAAACTACACATGTATATACATACATGTTTCATGCTAGTTCAAAGTTTGAATAAACTTCTCTCTTTATTCCTTGCTTTTCCGTCCCACACAACCAAAAGGAGTAGGAATCTATTTCATTTTTGCTTTAATTCACTACATCACCATTTTGGGCTTGATACACTCTTTTATGTAACCATGTGACTAGAAACTTTGGCATGTTTTTTTTTTGGTTTTCTACATAACCCACGTCCCTATGTATGATCACAAGATAACCATTGTTTTTTTAGGCTTACAAAGTCATGTGATATCAAAATCATACCTTGGAACATCCCACTCCGGTCATCTACTTTAAATCTTATTCATTACGTTTAAATCTGACAGTTTACCGAGGAACTAGACTGCGTAAAAACTGAGAAACGTCACCGGACGCGTTCCGGCATCGGTTATAAATTATTTTAGGCATTATATGTGTTATATTAACTTTCCTGAGTGTTTCGTGATTTTTAATCACTTCCGATATTAATTTTAAGGCTTTATCTTTTAAAAATTTGCGTTTTTCGAGTTTTTGACCAAGCGGAACCCGGAAAATTACTCGAAATTTTTTCGTGTAAACCGAGTTATCGTTAATTCTAGCATATAATACTAAAAATTTCGTTAACATTATTTTCCTAGCCAATTATGGCGCTAAACACATCAACAATTATACTTGAACTCAAAATTAAAATAGGCATCTTATTTTGAAAACTACATGCATGTGCCATGAAGTGGACACATGAGTAAGTCACCCTCTTGCACCCTTATTAGTCTTTACTCTTCACATGTTGCTTACACATGCTCTACACCATTCTCTTACACATTTGATTAGTAAACTTTGAACCAGGTCTAAATCAATTTGAACTTGGGACTAGTAAAATTGCACCATGTGGTTCTTGTGGACTTGCTTGTGCCGAACCCATCAACAACACACCCTTGGGTGTGTGTTGGTCACTTGGCTAGTCCAAAAATGACCTAAAACCCTAACTCTTTCCACTATTTATACAATGCTTTACCTTCAAATTTGGGTTTTTATCATTCTAGTCACACAAAAACGACACCAACTCCATACCTCTAGCTCCCCATCTCACGGCACAACCCACCCACACAAGCACATCCATATCTTTTGATTTTCTTCAAGATCCAAGTATTCTAAACTCATTCCTAGTTATATCTAAGGTAGATCCAAGTACTTGTTAGTTGTTTTTCAAGAGTTTTCAAGAATCATAAAAAACTGGGGTTTATGTTTATTAAGTGGGTTTTGCAGATCTTGTGTGTTCATCTTTGCTTGCTTTTCTTGTGTGTATCTTGACCCATCTTGTATTATTTTGTGATGGTTTTGATTTTGTGTTAGATCTATTGTTATTATTAATGATCATGTGTTGTGATATTTTACAAAAGAAGACTACAATTTATTTTTTGTTCATCTTAAAATATGTTGACAATCTTATGACAAAAGTTTATGTTATGTTTATATATGTTCTTGGTGAGATTGAGAGTGGATGAGAGTTGCAAACAATAGTGATTAGGCTGGTTTAAGGTTAGGTTTTGTGCGTGGATTGTTGGTAACTGATGGTTTGAAAAACTTAGACTAGCACTATTATGCGATGTGGCTTGATTTTTGGTCACTTTTCGGCAAACTATACTTGCTGTCCCGATTTTGTTTTGAGGGTTTTGATGCGACCTTAAAAATGTTTTCATTTTGGCGTAAAGTGTTTTCGATGAGCTCGTTTCGAATAGATTTTTGTTCATATATAACACTTTAAAATCGGGATTCTTAAAAAGGCCAACAGTTGTGACAACGAAACTTTGAATACAAATTTGTCGGCGGAAATGGGAAAATGCAAAACGATCAGATCAGCAGCTAAACGGGCGATTCGGGACCTTCGGGTCCGAATCGGCCATAGTATAAAAAACACGAAAGTTGTCGAATGAGATTTTACTATAATCGTTGGAACGCTAAGCTTAAATGTCTATATGAGTAGAATTTTTATCATAAATCGGAAAATAAGTTTTCTGAGGAAAAACACTAATGTGAAGTGGGCTGTTGGGAATTTTAAAAGGGGATTACGAGCACTTTCGGACGATTTTGGGCGTTTTTAAATGCTAGCGAAACATATAGAAATGCTAGGTAGTTAGTTGGGACAACTAGAAATGTCATGAAAGGTTATTTGAAATGCCGAACTTAATGAAAAGTGGGATTATTAAAAATGGTACGAAACGGACATTTTAGGCGATTTAGACATAAGGAGTAGGCGGTTTAGAATTATTTAAGCGATTTATAAAATATGGAAAACTAAGAAAATAGGGGACGCTATTAACGTTTTGAAACTAAAAAGTTCCTAAAAGGAAAGTTTCTAAAAATAGTAATTTTTTCACAAGTGTCGAGATTAACTAAAACGTGCGGGAAAGTTTCAAAGTCTTTTATTCTAAAACGAAACTCATTGGATGCTTTAATTGATGAACATGGATGCTTTACTTGTTTTCTTTGATAAATGCTAAGTCATACCCGTACTTACTCTAGGTCGCGGCTAGACCTCCTTATATCTTCATCATCTGTTGTGATAATCGCTTACCCCTGCTAAGGTGAGTTCATAGCCCCACGTTTTTACTGATTTACAAACGCTTTATACTATTGGGTGGAAAAATTTGTTTGCTTTTAAACTGGACACAAGTTCTTACGTGTAGTTTTAATTGTTTATGTGTTTGCTAAGTAGCTTACAAACCTTACTACTGCCCAATTATCGGTGAAATGTTAGTTTTTCTCGATCCAGGAGGATCCGAGTTGAGGAGCGCTGAAGGATATAGATAGATCTTATTGGACTAATTTTCCCTTATCGGGTGTGTATGCATGGCATTACTTGTTTTGTCGTCCGAAAACAAAACGGATATATGTCTTGTACGAACTTACTTTTGGTGGTACTTTGGTTTGGGACACCAGCTTTCTAGGGCAGGAGAGAATACTTTGCAATAGGATGTAACATGCCTGTTGTACTTATTTTGCTTCAGGTGTCATGAGCTGTAGCGCAACAATAAATACTATTTTATGTGGTGCTGTCTATTCGTTTATAGTAGGTCACATACGTTTTGCAATCTTGTGTCACTCTTGTATCCTCTTAACCTATGAATTCACAAACATTATGTTGACGTTTTAAACATGTTTTCTCATGGTGCTTAGCTTGGAATGATATCTTGATGCTATGTGAGTTATGTGTAATGTGACTTCGCCATTCAAGATTATTCTATTATTTACTCGTTGTCTTTATTAAAACTTTGTTATGCTTCGTACTCTTTTAACTTGATATTTTGGCTGTTAAACTTAAATTATTTTGTCTTTATGCTAGATGTAATCTTTTTTTTCAAACGTCCATGATTGTGGTCGTTCCTTTATTGCTTTGTGATAGGTTGTTATGACGGTCTACGCCCTCGGGACACTCATTTCGACTAGGCCAAGTTTTGGGTGTGACTGATTTGGTATCGAGCCAAGGTTATAGGAACCAGGTAGTTATACTAGGTTGGGCTATAACCAGTATGTGATCCTATGTGCCTCTATTGTAGCTTATTGCTATCTATCTTGCTGCATACATATATATATGAGATTACTATATATACATAAGAATATTACATATTGCCATATTTACCTTGTCATTCATTTTAGCATTTCTTTATGCCTTGCATGGTTTCATATAAAGGAGATTTATATAAACTTTTGCTTGTGCAGATTATGGCAGATTCAGTTATCATCATTTCTTCTGATTCTTCGGATGAGAGTGTGGGATCACCGCCCTCACGGTTATTCTTTTTGTGATATCCCTACTGTTATTCTTCTTACTTTCAGTGGTTTGCTCCACGAGACTTCTACTATTGCTACTGTTATTTCTTCTTGTCCGCTCCTGTGGCTTGAGAAACTCTTGTCGCTTTACCACTGGATTGTGTGGCTAGGTTCTTATACGGGTTCGATTCTGATTACACTGATGAGGTGTCTTACCAGAGCTAATTTTCCCGCTACACAGCTCATTCTCACCGTTCATATGCACGATTCTTCTAGTTACTGATTCTTTCTGATGACCTACATCGACAGGACCCCTATGTTGCTATCGTTGCTCGTTGGTGGAGTCAGGGATCGGTTGCAGCAGTAATCATCATCACATGAGTTTCCTATTGCTCTTGTTACTGCCCCCAGGATTCGTCGACGATCAGCAACTCTTATCCGACCCGAGGAGGCTATTCCTTTTGGTCGACCTTACCGCACCATCCCAAAGGGCCGGTTAAGTTGTTAGATGCAAGGAAGAAGAGTTAGAACTTTGCCAACTCGCAGATTAGGCATCGGGAATGCATCACCTCGTTCTTCAGATCATCACTCATCTTCTTCCAGTTCATCTTTGGATTCTTCGCCAGTTCATTCTTTGGGTTTGGATGCGAGATCAGGCTCATTCGGGATCTTCGATAAGGATGTATCACCTAGATCACGTTACTCCGAGGAGAGCACACGACGTCAGTGAGGCTTTACCGCTTTGGTGTGCTGCTAGCTATCTACTAATTTCCACCGACTACTTCTGAGGTCTCATCAGGAGATTCTACAGAGAGACCCATGCATCTATCTCCACATTCTGCTTAGGACCATCTCGTAAGAGATGAAGATCACCGGTCGATTCAGTTTCATTTATCCATGCCAGTTTTCAGGATCATTAGCTCTACCGTTGCTGATCCACTTACCACTCGTAGAGGTTCAGAGATTCTTATTCTTCAGAGGCTAGCTTGTTGTCTTACAGTGATGGGTGATGATATGGGGTTAGGTATTGGTGATGGGGATGTGGTTGGTGTTTCATGTTGGGATTGACCTAGGGATGCCAGGTGACACAGAGGAGTATGAGGCTGAAGCCAGCACTAAGTGATACGGCTGAGGCAGGTATCGACCCTATGACTGCACCATTAGTTGAGGAGGAGATTGTAGAGCCAGCTGGGGGAGGTTCTCCTGACTTACCTGTTACTAGGGATGGCATTGATAGGATCGTTGGGATTGAGACTGCTCAGGGACGGTTGGAGGCACGTCCGATCTTTTGATAGCTAGTAGAGAAAGGACTGGGAGGCACAGAGGAGATCTATAGCTTGTGTTGATAACCTCAAGATTTCGGGCCTATGTTGGATATCTGAGTAGGGATCGTTGGGAGTTAGCCTTCTTTTTGTCTTCACAGTCACTTTCACAGGGAGGAGTTTCGTCAGGTTGTGGATCGTGATGATGCCCGGGGAGAATTAGGAGGTTGGCTGAATATAGCTCGTATCTTGGATGGCGTTTCGGCTACTCGTCATAGTCTAGTTACACCATGATCTGTAGGACATTAGACCTTGGTTAGGTCTGGTATTAGCACTGTCAATAAATTGTGAATTCATGAACCTATTTGGACTTGGGTTGTAATCGAAATTTTATGCTGGTATTTTATTGAAATGTAAAGCTTGTTTTGGATTCTCTGCTTTATATTATCTATATTGTTATTTATTTTCGTGGCAAACGGGTTTGCAATTAAAATTTATTCTTAGCATGTATTAAATTATCGTTTTCAATGTTAGTGTATTCGTTTTAAAAATCTCACTTATGGCTGGTGTTTGTGATGTAGAACATTGACAAACACTCGTTCTGGAATGTACCCCAGCCGCAATTGAAGAAATGATGAATCCAAACGTGTAACGCAGCTCTAGAAGCTCCATCAGGTGTTACCAAATTCTTGCACTTGGAAAACAACAATGGGAAACGGGAATGGAACCAACAATGGGAAAATGGTAATGGAAACAACAGGAAAAGGATGGAAACAACATATGGAACGGGAATGGAAAGACAATGGAGATGGTAATGGATTTGTAATGGAAAATGGAAACATGGATGTTGACAACGTGACGGGCAAGGAGAACCCCAATGTGAATGGAAGAGCGGTAGGGTGGTTGCTCAGTGAATGTATTTACCTGGATTTATGACAGTGTAACCAACGAGTTTTTAAAGGAACTGAAGGAGTGGTTGCGGATTGATAACGGTTGGAGTGAGAAGATGGAGACTGTGTTTCACATCAGCAACTGTCGGTGAGATATCAGTGAAGTATGCTACTTGTACCTTGCTCGGACAGTGCCTAACTGGTTGGTATACTCTACAAATGGAACCATCGGACTGAAGCTGCATCGCTTTGTCATGGAGAAGACGCCTGATGAGACTGATGATGAAGTGTATTGCCCTAGAAATGGATCCAAAAGATGGAAACCGAGTTGTGGAATCTGTCGGTGAAAAACAATGACATTGCTAGCTACACTCAGAGATTCCCATGATGTGCACCAAAATGGTTCCCGAGGAGGAAGATCGGGTGGAGAAATTCATTGGAGGTCTTCTCGATAACATCCAAGGAAATGTGATTGCTGCAGAACCCACAGGACTACAAAGATGCTGTTCGATTGCCAAAACAAACTTGATGGATCAAAGTTGAAGGGTTATGCTGGCGAGAAAATGCATGAGAACAGAGAAGATTAGACACAACTATGGAAACAACAGTGGCAGCAACCACCCTGAAACGACGAATACATGGGGGACTGAATGTTGCTAGAGCTTGAATGTGGTGGAAACAATGAGGTGAAGGAATTATGATAGGTAATTTCCACTCACACATGTGTAAGCTTCATCTTGTAGGCTTGCACAGTGAGATGTGTGAAGTTGCAACAAGGTGACTTTTGCCCAGAAATTGCAGAGTTACAAAATCCTACAATCCCCACTCAGAAAGGTCCAAATAGTGTGACTCAATGCTTAGTGCGGTTAGAATCAGAGGTGAGGTTGTAACTTGTTTTGCAGAGTGGAGCACCCAAGGGATTACCGGAATGATTGCCCCAAGATCAAGAACCAAAACCGTGGAAACAAAGCAAGAGTTCCTGATGCAAGCGGCAGAGCATATGCACTAGGAGGAGGTGACGCAAACCCGGGTTCCAACACTGTCACGGGTACGTTCCTTCTCAACGATCATCATGCTATATGGTTATTTGATTCGGGCGCGATTAGAAGTTTCGTACTAATACTTTTTAGTGCATTGCTTGACTTACCCCTATGCTTAGACGTTAGTTATGCGGTCGACTAGCTGACGGTAAGGACTTCAGACAACCAACACTGTGTTTATGGAGCTGTACGTTAGGATTGTTAGGACATCCATTCAATATCGACTGTGCCATAGAATTGTGGTTGTTTCGAACGATTATCACGGCATGGATTGGTTAGCAAAGAATCATGCAGTAATTGTCTGTGACAAGAAGATAGTGCGTATTCCTTACAGAAACGAAATTCTGATAGTTCAAGGAGACAAGAGTGATAAGGAGAAGAAATCAAAGGTTGAGGCATTATATCAAGTGAAAGAGTCCAGAAGTATATGGAGGAAAGGCTGTCAACTATTTTGGCCAGATTACGGTGAAGGAAAGCAAAGAACAAGTCGGAGGAGGAAGCGATGAAGACGTGCAGACTGTACGAGGACTTTCCCAGAAGTTTTTCCAGAAGACTTACCTGGACTATCCACACACGACAGTCGAATTCCAAATTTGACTTGGTCCAAGTGCTGCACCATGTCTTGCTAAGGCCCCGTAAGGTTAAGCCACCGTCGGAGATGGAAGAACTGTCTACTCAACTACAAGAACTTTCTGACAAGGGATTTATAAGACCAAGTTCCTCGCCCTGGGGAGCTCCGGTTTTGTTTGTCAAAAAGAAGGACGGCTCTTTCCGAATGTGTATCGATTATCGTGAGCTTAACAAGCTTACTGTGAAGAATCGATACCCACTTCCAAGAATCGACGACTTGTTTGATCAATTGCAAGGATCAAGTGTATACTCAAAGATCGACTTGAGGTCCGGTTACCACCAGCTCAGAGTTCGTGATGAGGATATTCCAAAGACGGCGTTTAGAACTCGCTATGGCCATTACGAGTTCCAAGTGATGCCATTCGGGTTGACTAACGCACCGGCAGTGTTCATGGATTTGATGAACCGGGTATGTAGACCATACCTAGATAAATTTGTGATTGTGTTCATCGATGACATCTTGATCTACTCTAAGACCAAGGAAGGAATGTTGTACTTCTTAGACTAATTGGAGCTTGCTCAAGAAGGAAGATTTGTAAGCCAAGTTTTCAAAGTTGTGACTTTTGGCTATCAAGTGTTACAATTTCTTGGCACGTGATTGATAGACAAAGGCATACTCACGTTGACTACTGCGAAGATTGTGTCAATCAAGGATTGGGAAGCACCCAAGACTCCAACTGAATATGCGCCAATTTCTAGGTTTGACCGATTAATACCGACGATTAATCGAGGTTCTCCAAGATTTCCAAGCCTTGAGAGCTGACTCAGAAAAGTGTGTAAAGTTAATTGGGTGAAAAGGAGGTAAATGCTTTCCAACATGTTGAACTATGGTTGTGTAGATGCACCTAATTTTGGCATTGCTGAAGGAAGTGGAAAAACTTCATTAGTATATTGTGATGCCTTCTCATAAGGATTAGGCGAGTGGTTGTTGCAGAGAGAGAAAGTTTAGATTATGCTTCCCGCCAGCTAAAAATTCATGAGATAGGAATTACACGACTCACGATTTGAAATTGGGAGCTGTTAGTGTTCGCTCTCAAGTTGTGGAGAATTACCTTTACGCACAAAGTTGCGTTGTGTTACACTTGATCATAAGAGTTTTTGCAGCATATTCTTGATCAAAAGAGTTCGAAACATGAGACAACGTAGGTGGGTTTAGAAACTGTTTAAGGGACTACGACTGCGAGTTACGTTACCACCCAGGAAAGGCGAATGTGGTGGCTGATGCGTTGAGCCGAAAGAATAGACCTAAGCCACTACGAGTTCGAGCTTTGGTGATGACAATCGGGTTGAATCTCCCAACGCGGATCTTGAATGCTCAGGTTGAGGCGAGAAAAGAAGGGAATTATGAGAGAAGATTTGCTTGGCATGATTAAGAAGTTGGAGCCACGTGCAGATGGAACGATGTGTTTGAAGAATAGAGTTGGATACCATGTTTTGGTGACTTGAGAGCTTTGATTATGCATGATTCGCATAAGTCAAAGTATTCGGATCACCCTGGAATGGACAAGATGTAACAAAGATTGAAAAAGCTTTACTGGTGGTCCCACAACATGAAAGCAGAAATTGCCACAGATGTCAGTAAGTGTATGAATGTGCAAAGGTTAATGCAGTAATCCAAAAACTCATCCGGTCTGTGGTACAACTAATATCCATGAATGAAATGGAAAAACATATCTATGGACTTGTGACAAACGTACACAAAAAAGCAAGTGGCACGGATATGATTTGGGTTATAAGATCGATCGACTACTAAGGTCTTGCTCAATTTTCTGCAGCAAAGGAAAGAATGACTAAATGGGAAATCTTGACCAGGCAATCTTGAAAGCGTCGGTGTCGAGACTTGGTAGTGCTGTTTCGATCTTCTACTGATCGTGATGGTAGGTTCGTTTGTCCCAATTCTGGCATCTCTTCAAGAAGCTTTTGGAAACGCATGTAGATAGAGTATAGCATATCACCCCGAAACAGATGGTCAAAGTGAGAGGGACTATCCCAAACATTGTAAGCATGCTACGTAGCATGGTCGATGGACTTCGGGAAGGGATGGGCAAGACATTTACCCTTAATAGAATTCTCCTACAACAACAGCTATCATACAAGTATTAAGGCTGCACCTTTTGAGGCATTGTATGGTCGCAAATGCCGGTCACCTGTCTGTTGGGCTGAAGTGGGAGACGCTCAGCTTACTGGACCAGAAATTGTTCGTGAGACAACAGAGAAGATTATCAAATCAAGCATAGTTTACAAGCTTCACCGCGATCGACAAATAGTGCTACGTGATAAGAGACGTAAGCCATTAGAGTTTCAGGTTGGGGATAAGGTTTTTTGTGAACAGTATCGCCCTGGAAATGGTGTTATACGTCTTTCGGCAATACGGGGAAAGCTGTACCCTCGTTATATTGGACCTTTTAAAATTCTCGCAAACGGTGGAGGAACGGTTGCATATCGGCTAGGAATTACCGGAGAATGAGCCGTGTTCATTGTACTTTCAAGTCTCCGAACCTTAATGATGTCGGCTTATAGATGAACCGCTCGCGATTCCATTGGACGAAATCCACATTGATGAAAAGCTCCATTTCATTGAGTTGCTTTAGTTTCATTTACTTACCATTTGCTTAAAACTGCCTAGATAAGCTTATTTCTGTTGATAGCTTATTAGTTTTTTTTAAGTGCTTATTTGCCTGTTCTTTTTACCTTATTGTGCTTAACCATTAAAGGGGTGTTTGGGTTAAGCCCAAAATGGGTAGAAATGGGAAGGTCATGGGTTGGTGTCAATTATCCAACTTTAGCTTAAGTAATTAATGTCACACCCCGAAAAATCCCGGTTAGTATTCCGACCCACTCCGGTCATCTACTTTAAATTTTATTCGTTACGTTAAAATCTGACAGTTTACCGAGGAACTAAACTGCGTAAAAACTGAGAAACGTCATCGGTTAAAAATTTATTTAGGCATTATATGTGTTATATTAGCTTTCCTGAGTGTTTCGTGATTTTAATCACTTCCGATATTAATTTTAGGGTTTTATTCTTTAAATTACGTTTTTTACGTTTTTGACCAAACGAAACCCCAGAAACTCGAAATCTTTTCGTGTAAACTCAAGTTATCGTATTTCTAGTGTCATATTACTAAAAATTTCGTTCACCTCTTTTTCCCTAGCCAAATGTGGCGCCTAAACTACAACAACAAGTATACTTGAGCTCTAAATTAAATCAACAAGCATCTTTCTCGAAATTCCATGCATGTGCTCATGCTTACACAAGATGGTGACACATGAGAATGTCATTCTCATGCACCATTTCTCATGTTGTTAAGACCATGTGTTTACTTACACACTCTTACAACTTTGACTAGCAAAATTTGAACCATGATCATATCACTTGAACATTGGCTAGAAAAATTGAACCATCTTGGTCCTTGTGAGCCCTTTTTGGCCGAACCACATAACACACACACTCTTGGTGTGTTGGTCACTTGTATGCATCACTTAACCCTCCTAACCCTAGTCTTGTGCTATAAATACTAACACTTATCTCAACTTAGGGTTATAACTCATTTCACTAGCTACAAAATTTTCACACATCTCTCTCCCTCTCCTCCCCTTGCTCACGGCACCACCACACCAACATACACCATCCATATCTTTTGATTTCTAGCAAGATCCAAGTATTCTAAGTTCACTTCTAAGGTTATCTAAGGTAGATCCAAGTGTTGGTTGGTTATTTTTCAAAGATTTTAAGAATTATAAAGTTAGTGTTTTCAAGATTATTTGGGGTTTTTATAGATCTATAGTTTGTGGGTATAGATCTAGTGTTCTTGCTACTTGCACTTCTTGATTTGTAAGTGTTCTTTAAATCTTTGTTGGTTTCATCTATGTTCTTTATAGATCTATGTTGTTCATAAAAGAT
>BQNB010141254.1:0-17296 GCA_026074375.1 Tanacetum coccineum
TTGCACCATCTTTACATTTTTTTGCACATGGGTGGCTTTTTAGTTGCACCCTCATTTTTTTCTTCATGATAAATATGCAAATGCTACAGGAGTTTATATCTTTAATTATTTCCCCTCCAACATCCAATATTATACGCACATCCCCCCACTTGATATGAACAACGTAGAAAGTAATGATATAAGGGGGGGCCTTTATAGATCATAACTGATTGGTCTTCTATGAATTCATAAAGTTTTCGTTCCCATTCCCCCGAACCACGGACTTAAGTAGCCAGAGATTTCAACACAAAGAAAATAAAGACTACATGGTAGGCTAAGGCAAAATGGTGTAACGAAACATATATTGTTTAAATAGGATTGTCTTGACAATGTGATCTAGGGGTATCTTGCACTGGTAGTGAGCACAACTATGGTTTTACACGGGGAGGTCGACAAGTCAGTGTGACAAGCCGATAAACACACACACACATAGGCTTTTTGGGTGATTTCATAAAATGTTGCCTTTTTGAATAGTCTATTCCAACTAACCAATTAGGTCTTAACAAGATGTACATGTCAAGTTCTAAAGTCTATAATACTACCGGCACTCTCATGTATTTGGTGGATTTTATGTATAATAGATGAAAACAGAATATTAGGCTTAATCTCACCAAATTAATTACAGGATAATAATGTGCTTGGCAAAGATTTATTCTAGTTTAGTAAGAAAAACATGTCAAAATTTTAAAATTGGCACCATTTTTCAAAGAAAACTAGGAAATCGAAGGTAAATATAGGTCAAGTGGTAATTCTACTCCCATCCCCCCACTTGGTTTATACAATTTCCCTATTGTACAATTAACGAAATGAAATAATGAAATAAGAGTATAATTTTAACAAAAGACTCCCCTGAGTGTCGCTCTCTTCTTGGAGTGATAATTGCAAGAGTTGACTTCTTGCAAAGTGTCTATAGAACAACCTTGTTTCCCCTAAAATCACTAGACAACAAAGAGCATTAAACATACATGGATAAATATACACTACAATCTAACTCACTTTCATAGGAATCACGGTTGCATTTAGCATATGCAACAAGACTTTTAAACCACTTGGTGCCCCAAGTGACGAGTGAAGTCTCGTGAGGGTTTCCAGGGAACACACCCACAAAGTTTATTTACTTGTACATGGTTTTTGAAAAGGTTTCAAACTTATTTTAGTTTTTCAGAAAGGGTTTACGGCGTAACTATGGATTTGGTTACAGCGTAAACATGTGGTTTTAAAAATTTGAAATTTTGAACAAAAAGGTTACGGCGTAACTAATGCAGGACATTATGCTGTAATGATATCTGTTACGGCGTAACCTTTGTGGTTACGCCTATACAGAACCTTTCTACCACATGAAAACTAGTCGAGGAGACCTCGAATACCATTTCTTTATAGAGAGAACCTGCAAAATAAAGTGAAAACCAACAAAAACCAACTATAATTTGAACTCCTAAATGTATTTTATTAATTAAAGACGGGTTGTCTCCCGATAAGCACTTTTGTTTATTACCGATTCTTTAAGTTAGTCTCATCCCACTTCTACATTTTCCTAGTAGCTCCTCCTTTTTCATCCATCTCCCTCAAAGTTTTTTCAAGAAATCTAAATCTATTACTCTTCCTAATGTAAGGATGTCTTCCATTTGTTTAGTTATGCTTATGAAACTTTTCCTGTTTTTGAATGTCTATCGATGAACTTCCAAAGTTTTACTTTTAACCAACGTAGGTGTGTAGTCTATCTCTTCTATTCCATTTTGCCATAGCTCTTCTTCCTCAAATCCTTTATCATACCATAGTTTGGTTTCATCATGAAACTTTTCACATTTCTCCCATACTTCTTCCAGGGCACATTTTTTCCTTCCTGCTTTTAACTCATATTCATTTTCTAACTGCTTAATCTCATCGTCAATCTCTTCCGTATATACCCTAAAATTCCTAGAGTATGGGTTATCCCTTGTCCTTTCAAAGTCACTTTCAAAATCACAGTTTTCTTTTACCCATTCTTTAAATAAATTATCCCTAAGACATGGTTTTTTAAGTTGTATTTGGGGGGACGTCAGGGAAGTAGGCGTTTATGCGTAAAGTGTCTTTTGGCATGTTGTCATTTTGAGGAACGTAGTCATGGGAGTTTTTATGGTGAGAGTCGTATGGGTCTACATACTTTGTGGTTTTAATGTTAAAGTCGTAATTTTATGCTACTCATTTGTAGTATCGCCGTTCACGAGTTGCATCGTCAATATTCTTGTTCCCATACCTTACTTTAAGGAAGTCAGCAAATTTCATCCCATTTCCCCTGACATTCTGTCTCTCAGGATCTTGAAAACATACCCATTGCTTGAGCATCCCATTTTTTTCTTTTCCATAAATGGCATCATGCCCGCTACAAAAGCTTAAATCGGGATTGCAAGTAGGCCATAACCCGCAATCTTCTTTGTAGACCTTAAAGGTTACATGAACAGGTTTGCAAACATGCCATCTCAATACTACATCTTCTGAGAGATGGTTTCCTACTTCATCCTCTTGACTATCATCACTAGAATCAACAGTGTCTATGTTTTCCTCGCTATAGTGAAGGGTTCTTTGTTCCAATGCAGGGGAATCATCATTTTCAACTTCATGAGGATTAAAGTATTCGTCTTTCTGTATAGAGCTTGCCATGTAAATTTTTTCATGAGGACCTCTAGAGTGATATATTTCTCCATTCGTATCAAACTTCACTTTTTCATTGCCTATTCCTAATGAAATTTCTCCTCTGAAAACATCTATCTAAGCATGTATCGTGGCCAAAAATGGTCTACCCAAAAGCATTGTTTCGTTAGGTCCTTTTAGCATGTCAATAACTACAAAATCAGAACGGAACAAAAACTTATTGATTTTTACTGGGATATTTTCCACAATTCCTAATGGGGCCTTTTTTGTCATATCAGCCATTTCAACAACCATGCTAGTTTTCTTAAGGTCAGTTAACATCAGCCATATCATATATCTTAAGATTACTAATAGTGCAATGAAGAGTAAAACCTACTGGGTTTATATCATTAGACTGTTGCTTGCATGGTAAAGTTTATGAACTTTCCCCTTCTTCTTCTTCTGCTACGAAGGATAGCCCCTGAATTTCGCTAGTCCTGCTAGAAGGTATTTGAGCTTTTTTGTAAATTGACTTACACTCTTCAACCAACGTTTTGAGGATGTCAATCAAAGCGTCTTCTTCTTCATCCTTATCCTGCCCAATCATGCGTTTACCCATTTCTGCATTCAACCATTCATCTACATCTTTGTCAGAACTAACTTCTTCTATTTCATGATGAGAGTTAGGTGTAGAGAGTTGACAATCAGTAGGGTCTTTTCCTAAAGGTTCATGTATATCATTGGTAAGTGGTCGGGCATGTTTGAAATAAGGAGGGATTGAGGGAAAATAATCATTGGTTTTTAGTTTGTCGGTTTGATGCTTGTTTTCCAAGATCTTACTTTATCCAAGGTTGGTTGATCCTGAATTCCTAGTATGTGATTTAGCATAACCCCATGGATTCCTTTTTATTTCTGCCTTATACTCCATATATTCTGCAATAGTCATGTCTTCGATATCCTTTGTAATCATACTACTGAATTCAGTTCTAACCATTCCCTGCGTTTGTCTTTCGTGTGTCAACATTAGGTATTGTTCAATGGTGAGGTTTTCAATATCTACCTCGTTTATCATGTTTCATGAGAAATCAATGAAAATTTTAGAAATCAACTACAAATAAAATTAGCTCCCCGACAGCGGCGCCAAAAACTTGATGCGTAAATGTTTTTTAATGGTATTTTACCAAGTTTTAAATTTATAAAACTCGTTTACCGATACACGCACTAACTGGCAGAGAACCCAGTCGTATGTAGTGTAGTAGTTTGGTAAATCCGAGGTCGTCCTAAGAGCTAAGGGTAAATAGTTCTAATTTGATTATTGTCACGATTTGAAAATAGTTTTAGGTTTGATTTTAAGAACTACAAAAAGTAAATGCAGTAAAGTAAATAGATAAAAGAACTCAGGGAGAAAGGCGTGCTAACCTAACCATTTCACTACCAATGATCCGATTACATTTTCCTGTGCAATGTTCAATTACAAGTTCTATTAGTGGTTCTAATGTCAACAAACCCGAATTTTCATTTGAGGTTTGTCATATACTTACTCTGCGATCCCACATTCCCCTATGATCACACGAGTAAGGCGTCCAAGCTTGCGGTGGTTAAATTCCAACTACCCTTAAGACCAAACTATAATCTAAATTGATTATTAACCCTCTATGAAAGAGTTCTCATACTTTTTAAGTATTTAATGTGACAAAGGCGATAATCTGGTTAATTCCTACACTAGGGATAGATGTCAAGCTACCCTAGTACCTCACTAATCCCAAGTTCAATATGGTAAGTCTAATATCAAGATTAACAAGATCTTAGCCACCCTCTATACTACCAAAACATGAGGATCAATGAAAGGCTATAAGGATATCTAACAAAACCATAATTCAACAGGAAATCATAATCATAACAATAGTAGATACATGGTTAGGCCAGCACTAGGAGTGCTTAGCCACTCATGGTTACAGCAATGCAAGAATTAATGAATATAAACATAGATTGAATCATCATTGTTCTTACAGTGAGTAATATGAATAATTAAATACAAGAATTATGAATAGTGACTTCTCCCATGGATATTCTGATGAAATGCTTCAAGCCTTGTGGGTTTGGATCACCTCTTAGAACTGTGTGTGAACTGTTGGTGGTGAGTGATGCTAAATGAGCCGGATAAGGGCTCTACTTATAGGCTTTGAAAGGTTTACAACGTAACCCTTATGGGATGTTATGCTATAATCTTGCTACGTAATCATCAAATCTTCTAGGCAAAAAAGGATGTTAAGGCATAACCCAGTCGCATACGTTACGCCGTAACGCTGAGTCAGATACATCATCCCTTGTAGATTTTAATGTTGCGGCGTATTCTTGAAGACTCTTTAAGCTGTAAAGGGCGTGATGACTTATTTCTTTGTTATAAAATGTTATGGCGTAATCCCTCGAGTGTGTTACGCAATAAAGTGCCTTGGACTCTTCACTTTAGTGCATTTCTTATCCAAACCCCTGTCTTTTGCTAAAATGCTAAATTGGTCCCTTAAAACTGAATATTAACAATTAAGTAACGTTTTCATATGTTAATAGCATACTTGTAAGCATTTTTATAGGGAATTTGATATTAAAGTGTATCAACTATTTAATGTTATCAAATATCTCCTTACTTAACTTCTACTTGCCCTCAAGTTAAACCGTTTCGAATAATTCATAAAAAGATTTTCCCAATTTGACTTGAAGAAACAAATTTATAAGTTACTTATACTAGAAAACATAAGAGCCGAACACCTCATGAAAAGGGGATCAAAAACACTCAACTCTCATTACTAAACTAAGTGTTCAATTTCAGGGTGATCACTCAATTACATGGGCATAGTATGTGTTGTATCATAAGCTTGAAAAATACATAAGTCTCCACCAACTAGAATTAGGGTCTAAATAGTATCCAAGGCAACATGGGTGACATTTGGTTTTTTGGGTGATATAAAAGGTTTATGATACACATGGGATACACTTTTAATGGTTGTTAAGATAAAAACACGAAACAAATAGTCTAAAGTAATCTAAGGCTGTCATAACTAGCTACTGTCCATCCAAGGTCCAAGAGTCTAAGTTTGAAAACCTGATCTTTGATAATGGGCTACTAGCTCCATTCTTCATATTTGTTGAGATGGCTTGGTGCAATAATGGGCTACTAGCTCCATAATTTTTAACTTATTTTGCACCATCTTTACATTTTTGAGCACATAGGTGGCTTTTTATTTGCACCCTCTTTTCTTCATGGATAAAACATGTAAACGCTACAGGAGTTTATATCTTTTTATTATTTCCCCCACAACATTTGATATTATACGCACATCCCCCCACTTGAGATGAACAACGTCAAAAGTGATGACATATGGGTCTTTATAGATCCTAACTGATTAGTCTTCCACGAATGCATAAAATTCTCGTTCCCATTCCCCTAAAGCATGGACTTAAATAGCTAGAGATTTCAACATAAAGAAAATAAAGACTACAAGTTAGGCTAAGGCGAAATGGTGTAACGAATCATATAGGGTTTAAACAGGATTGGCTTGACAAGGTGATCTAGGGGTATCTTGCACTGGTAGTGAGCGCAACCAGGGTTTTACACAGGGAGGTCGACAAGTCAGTGTGACAAGCCGATAAACACACACACACATACATATAGGCTTTTTGGGTGATTTCCTAAAATGTTGCCTTTTTGAATAGTCACACTAACCAATTAGGTCTTAACAAGATGTACAGGCCAAGTTCTAAAGTCTACAATACTACCGGCACTCTTATGTATTTGGTGGATTTTATGTATAATAGATGAAAATAGAATATTAGGCTTAATCTCACCAAATTAATTACAGGATAATAATGTGGTCGACAAATATTTATTCTAGTTTAGTAAGAAAAACATGTCAAAATTTTAAAATTGGCACAATTTTTCAAAGAAAACTAGGAAATCGAAGGCAAATATAGGTCAAGTGGTTATTCTACTCCCAACCCCCCCACTTGGTTTTGTACAATGTCCCTATTGTACAATTAACAAAATGAAGTAATGAAATAAGAGTACAATTATAACAAAAGACTCCCCTGAGTGTCGCTCTCTTCTCCGAGTGATAATTGCAAGTGTTGACTTCTTGAAAAGTGTCTATAGAACAACCTTGTTTCCCCTAAAATCACTAGACAACAAAGAGAGTTAAACATACACGGATAAATATACACTACAATCTAACTCGCTTTCATAGGAATCAATGTTGCATTTAGCATATGCAACAAGCCTTTTAAACCACTTGGTGCCCCAAGTGACGAGTGAAGTCTCGTGAGGGTTTCCAGGGAACACACCCATAAAGTTTATTTACTTGTACACGGTTTTTGAAAAGGTTTCAAATTTATTTTAGTTTTTTAGAAAGGGTTTTATGGTGTAACTATGGATTTGGTTACAGCGTAAACATGTGGTTTTAAAATTTTAAATTTTGAACAAAAAGGTTACGGCGTAACTAATGCAGGACATTATGCCGTAATGATATCTGTTACGGCGTAACCTTTATGGTTACGCCTATGCAGAACCTTTCTACCACATGAAAACGAGTCGAGGAGACCTCGAATTCTATTTCTTTATAGAGAGAACCTGCAAAATAAAGTGAAAACCAACAAAAAACAACTATAATTTGAACTCCTAAATGTATTTTGTTAATTAAAGACGGGTTGTCTCCCGATAAGCACTTTTGTTTATTACCGAGTCTTTAAGTTAGTCTCATCCTACTTCTACATTTTCCTAGTGGCTCCTCCTTTTTCATCCATATCCCTCATAGTTTTTTCAAGAAATCTAAATCTGTTACTCTTCCTAATGTAAGGATGTCTTCCATTTGTTTTGTTATGCTTATGAAACTTTTCTTGTTTTTGAATGTCTATCGATGAACTTCCAAAGTTTTACTTTTAACCAACGTAGGTGTGTAGTCCATCTCTTCTATTCTATTTTGCCATAGCTCTTCTTCCTCAAATCCTTTATCATACCATAGTTTGGTTTCATCATGAAACTTTTCACATTTCTCCCATACTTCTTCCAGGGAACATTTTCTCCTTCCTGCTTTTAACTCATATTCATTTTCTAACTGCTTAATCTCATCGTCAAACTCTTCCTTATATACCCCAAAATTCCTAGAGTATGGTTTATCCCTTGTCCTTTAAAAGTCACCTTCAAAATCAAAGTTTTCTTTTACCCATTCTTTAAATAAATTATCCTTTAGACGTGGTTTTTTAAGTTGTATTTGGGGGACGTCAGGGAAGTAGGTGTTTATGCGTAAAGTGTCTTTTGGCATGTTGGCATTTTGAGGAACGTAGTTGGTCAAGATTGAAACTAACCCTTTTTAAATATATGATGAGTCGTATGGGTCTACATACTTTGTGGTTTTAATGTTAAAGTCGTAATTTTATGCTACTCATTTGTAGTATCGCCGTTCACGAGTTGCATCGTCAATATTCTTGTTCCCATACCTTACTTTAAGGAAGTCAGCAAATTTCATCCCATTTCCCCTGACATTCTGTCTCTCAGGATCTTGAAAACATACCCATTGCTTGAGCATCCCATTTTTTTCTTTTCCATAAATGGCATCATGCCCGCTACAAAAGCTTAAATCGGGATTGCAAGTAGGCCATAAACACGCAAATCTTCTTTGTTAGACCTTTTCTTTTAACAAGGTTACATATGAACAGGGGTGCCAAACATACTTGCCATCTCAATACTACATCTTCTGAGAGATGGTTTCCTACTTCATCCTCTTGACTATCATCACTAGAATCAACAGTGTCTATGTTTTCCTCGCTATAGTGAAGGGTTCTTTGTTCCAATGCAGGGGAATCATCATTTTCAACTTCATGAGGATTTTTTTTTTTCGTTATTCGTATTTCTGTACTTTGTGCTTGCCATGTAAATTTGGTTCTATGAGGACCTCTTAGTGTGAAGTATATTTCTCCAATTCGTATCAAACTTAACTTTTTCATTGCCTCATTCCTAATTGAAATTTATCCTTGAAATCATCTTATTATATGACAAGTATAGTAGGCCAAAAAATTGGTCTACCCAATGCATTGTTTTTCGTTAGGTCCTTTTAGCATGTCAATAACTACAAAATCAGAACGGAACAAAAACTTATTGATTTTTACTGGGATATTTTCCACAATTCCTAATGGGGCCTTTTTTGTCATATCAGCCATTTCAACAACCATGCTAGTTTTCTTAAGGTCAGTTAACATCAGCCTGTAATTTTCAATATATTCTTAAGATTACTAATTAGGTGCAATGATGAGTGTATATCCTACTGGGTTTATATCATTAGACTGTTGCTTGCATGGTAAAGTTTATGAACTTTCCCCTTCTTTTTTCTTCTGTATGATACGAAGGAGAGCACTGAATTTGATAGTCCTGCGCCCTTTTTCCTTTTCTAAGAAGGTATTTGAGCTTTTTTGTAAATTGACTTACACTCTTCAACCACTGTTTTGAGGATGTCAATCAAAGCGTCTTCTTCTTCATCCTTATCCTGCCCAATCATGCGTTTACCCATTTCTGCATTCACCATTTCTTTCATACATCTTTGTACAGGACTATACCTTCCTTACTCATTTCAATGAGGAGTGTGTGAGGTCGTAATGGGAAGTTGACATTCATAGGGTCTTTTCCTAAAGGTTCATGTATATCATTGGTAAGTGGTCGGGCATGTTTGAAATAAGGAGGGATTGAGGGAAAATAATCATTGGTTTTTAGTTTGTCGGTTTGATGCTTGTTTTCCAAGATCTTTAACTTTATTACAAGGGCTTGGTTGATCTGATACTCCTAGTATGTGATTTAGCATAATCTCCAATGGTGAATTCATTTTTTATTTCTGCCTTATATTCCATTAATTCTGAATAGTCATGTCTTCTGCTTTCGCACTTGAGAGTAATCATAATAGATGAATTCATTTAACCATTCACTGCGTTATGTCTTTTACGGTGAGCGTAATCTATTAGGTATTTGTTCTAATGGTTGGAGGTTTCTCATAACTCAGCATTTCTTACCTCGTTTATAATGTTTCATTGTAGAAATCAATGAAAATTTAGTAGGAAATCAACTATAATAAATTTACGCTTCCCCGACAGCGGCGCCAAAAAAACTTGAATGCGTAATTGTTGTTAATTGGTATTATTTATCCAAGTTTTTAATTTATAAAACTGGGTTTACCAGATTCATCGCACTAAATCGGGCAGATGAAACCCAGTCCTGACTCATGCTGGTTTTGTTGTAGTTTGGTAAAAATCCGAAGGTCAGTCCTAATGAGCTGTTAAGGGTAAATAGTTCTATTTTGATTATGTCACGATTTGAAAATTAGTTTTAGGTTGATTTTTAAGAACTACAAAAAGTAATGCTAGAACACAGACAATAATCCTCCGTAAACCTAGAAGATGAAAAGAACTAAGGGAGAAGGCAAGTGCTTTAACCTAACCATTTCGACTTCAATGATTTACTGATATACATTTTTTCCATGTGCAATGTTCAATTTCAAGTTTCGTATTAGTGGTTATAATAGTCAATGTCAAACTCCGAATTTTCATTTGTAGGGTTGTCAATATATTTACTCCTGCAAGTTCCCACATTTCCTCCCCTATGACTACCACAAGACAGTTAAGAAGCGCCTGTCCAAGCTTGCGGTGGTTTATAATTCCAAATCCATTTCCCTTAAGACAATATAATCTAAATTTGATTTTAAGCCTCTATGAAACGGTTCTCATACTTTTTAAGTTTATTATAATGTGACATGGCGATAATCCTGGTTTAATTCCTACACTTGGGCACGGATAGATGTCTATGGATACCCTTTGTACTCACTAAATCCCATGTTCCTACTCGGTAATGCTGATCTAATATCAGATTAAGAAAACCAACGTTCTTCTAGCCACCCTACTATACTTCAAAAATGAGGATCAATGAAAGGTATATAAGGATATCTAACAAAAACCATAATTCACAGGAATAATCATAATCATGAAACCTAATTAGTAGATACATGGTTAGGCCACTAATAGCAAACTTGTGTGAGTGCTTAGCCTATGTCCCACTACTCCTAAATACCTATTGGTTACAGCAATGCAAGCAATTAATGAATTATAAACATAGATTGGAATCCTCATTTGTTTTAACAGTGAAGTAATATGAATAATTAATACTAAGGAATTATGCAATATGACTTCTTCCCAATTAAAATCTTAATAAAAATCTAACCACAGCCTTTTTTTTTATTAGAAAACAAACTTCATATAAATTATCCATAATGTTTATCTATCAATACCCATCTTTCACCTTTAACAAACTTAAATCACTTAAACCCTACCCAAACATTTATACAACACACCACAATACCTCCCCAACCCAAACACTTCCCCCCTTCATAACCTTCACCCTCACACTAACTACTCTCTATCACCACAATACGCAAACACCATAATTTCTAACAAAATTAAAAAAAAATCACAACCCCCATACCCTATATAACAACCACCAAACCCAAATAACAACACCCCCAACACAAAAAACCAACTCAATATAACACCATAAAATTCAAACAAACTAACACAAACACCATAAACCAACCCCCATACCCAAAACCACCCCCACCCCACCACCCACACCCCAACCCCACATCAACCACACCACAACACCACCAACACAAATCCAAATCAAACCCATCAACACCCACAAACATACCCCCACACAAAACAACCAAACAATACCTAACCATCAATCCCCCAAACACCCCTCAAAAACCCCATCAATCCTCCCCCAACCACTAACCAACACACTCCCCCCCACCTATCTTCCCAACATCCCCTTTTACCCCCCCACCAACAACACCACCTATACCCAAACTTTATCACCCACCCAACACTTTCCAACTACATATAATAACACCTCCCAATCCCCCACCCACCTAAACCCCCCCATGAAAGTTTTACAACCCACTACACCCCCTTCCCCCCATTTACTCCAAATTAAAAAATTTATCACACCCCTTAAACATAAACCCCCATTTTAACCAAAACCATAATAACCTCACCCCCCCCCTCCCCCCCCATACACCCTACCACCACCTTTATACCACCACTTACCATACCCACCCATTAACCACACTTAACCTAAATCACCATCAAAATCACAATTTAAAACTACAACAAATCAAATAAATCTCATTCAATTACAAACCATTTACCACTAAACCAAAAACCAACAAAATCCCACAACAACAAAAATCTCCACTATTCAAAAACAAATCCCCCCCAAAAAAAAAACCATTCACCCCATTACCCTAACCTCTAAACACAAAATGTGTGTGTGTCCTTGTGTGTGTGTGTAACACTCCACAATCTCATCCCCTACCCCCAAACATCCACATTTTAAAACATCACCCATCAACTAAATTCCATCAACCCCAAATAAACAAACCTAGACCAACCCAAAACATTCCCCCAAACCACCCCCACCCAACCCCCAAACAACCAAACCCCCCAAATTTCCCATACCTCCCAACTTTAAACCCCTTCACATAATATCCTTATAACTTTTACAAACCATACTATCTATCCCCTTTAAACCTTTCCTTTATCCTACTATATCCTCTCACCCCCCCCCTCCCACCACACTTCCAAAAATTAACAAACCCACCCCATATCCCAAAAAATACTACCACCCCCCCAACTTACAACCAGCATACCCTTTCCCTAAACCCTAACCCACAACCCTTCCTATCCACAACATACAAATTATTCAAAACATACACACTCAAATCCACACTCACAACTTAACAAACCAACCCAACCTTCACCCACATATTACTCCTCCACAAACAACACTAAACTACCTCCCCCCATAGTGTCTGTGTGTGTGTGTGTGTGCCCCCAAAAACCCACCCCACATTCCACTCCCATCCCCCCCTTACCAAAAACAATACACCCCCCAAATAAAATACCATAACAACCCAACCCCCCCCCCATCCAACCATCCCACATTCTAAACCCAAACACCCCTCCCATCACATCTATATAAAACACTCTATCACCAATCAATAATCTAATTCCCCTAAACCCAACTCCCCCAAAAAACACCCCACACTCCCCCCACACTAACCCCCCCCTAACACCACACCACCAACCCTAAACACTACCACCATAATTCAAACTCACTCCCTCCCAAACCCCCCAACTATCCAACCCCCCCACCCCCCAACTACACACATACCAAATCCTACCCTACTTACCCCATACCCCCCCCCCCCCCACCACCAACAAAAAAGATATCCCACCCAAAACCCCCAAACTAAAAAACTCCCTTAAAAATAATAACTACACCTATCAAATAACCCCTTTTACCCCCTGAATTAAAACCAAAACCCAAAAATCCCCCATACTTTTACCCACATCTTCCCAACTCTACCCCCACCCCACACACCCCAAAAAAAACCAAAGACATTAAACAACATTCCACAACCACATCCCCCTTACTCTTCTCCATCAAACAAAAACATATCTCCATCCCACCTATCCCCCCCCCCCCCTCCCCCCCCACACCAAACCAACCTAGTGATGATGAGTAGGTATGTCTCTTAATCCAACTTTCACCACCCCACAACAACACCTCCTACAAACTCATAACCACACCAAACCCCAAACTATTACACAAAAACACACACACACTAAAAAACCTCCCAACCCAATAACCACAAACCATACCTTCATAAACAAATAAAATCACATCCACATAATATGATTCTATAAACTCTTCACTACTACCAACCATGCCCTTCTCTCCCATATCATAATAACATCATCCCAACCCCCACAAACCCAAACCCCCCCCTACTTATAAACTACCCCCCACAAACACAAACAAAATCCCCCACTAAACAACCCCAAAACACACCCCACTAAATTATAACCACCATCCACAAAACCCTAAACTACACTCTCATCTCATCTCCAATGATATATATGAGTGAGAGATATGAAATCAAAAACCCACCACAACAAAACACCATCAAACAACCATACCCCCAAAAACACACCCCCCCCAACCACTCTACATTTAAACACCAATACAAACCCTACCAACCCCCCACCCTTAAAAACAAAACCCCCAACAAAAAACAACGCACCAAACTCCTATTAAAAAACAATAAAAATTTTTTTTTAATTTTTTTTTTCTTTTCTTTTACCTTCATTTAGAGACTATAAACATTACCCAAATACATAATTCCACATAATTTCCAAATATCTCTAATAATTACCTCAATCACCAAACCCTATCAAAATACAAAATACCATATTAAAAAAATATATAAATATATCTATCAAAATAACAAAATATAACTATATATCATAAAAAAAAATCAATATACAAAACTACAATAATACTTACTATTTTCAAAAAACACAAATAAAAAATCAAAAAAATCACAATTATAGTAATCCGGGAGTATGATTCCCGGGTCGTTATCCCCAATGAGGAATGCAATTGAAAGTCGAGAGTCGTTTTGAGAATTAATGCTTGAATGGAACAAGATTAAGATTGGTTATCTAAAACTAGGAGAAAATTAAGGCAAAAACGTAAAAACACTTAAGGTAAGACAAATTTTAACTAAAAACGTAAAACGAGAATCCTAAACAGGACCTAAAAACCCTAAATTATCAAAATTAAGTCCTAAAATGATCTTTTTGGTTTTTATAAGTCTTAAATGACTAAAAAGCTAGAGCAAAGAAAACTAGACCAAAAACGGAAAAGATTTAAGCTTAAAAACACTAAAAACATGAACGGGATTTAATCTCGTTCTTTAAAAAACAAAATTTTGCAATGTTAACCCTACGAAAGCAAATCTAATTTTCCTAGGTTCTAAATGTTAAAAGAAATTCTTCTAAAAAAGAATTATATTTTTTTGACTTTTTATAATTTTTTATGAATTAAAAACAATTTAAATGATATTAAATGTTCAAAAATACTAAACTATTTATAAAAAAACTGAAAAAATCATGAAAAGTAGCTTGAACAGTGAGGAATCTAGTAAAAATAAGCTTGTGAAAACAGCTAATCGAATAAGCAGTGAAATAAGCTAAAAACAACTTATAAACTAAAATGGGTAAAACGTGTATAAGTATTTAATTTTGCAAAGTAAAATCGAAAAAGACCCTAGGGCAAGTGGTAATGCGAGTGTGTGTGTAAAACGTTTGGTTGATGGTGGTTGAGGTCCCGGGTTCGAGCTTAGGCTCACTTGGGGCTTCCCACCATCCCAAATGTTTTTGTTTTTGCCAAAAAAATTTATAACTTTTTAAAAGACTTAAAAATAAGCACTTTTTACAAAAACACCTTTTTTATTAACCACGAATAAGCACTAAATAAGTTGTCTAAAGAAAGAATAAGCCTAAACTTCACTAAGCTATGAAAATGCTAATTGTTGGGCTTTTTAAGCTATTAAGCTAAAAGAAGGGCTAATAATCTGAAAATAACTAAAAAGCTATACCTAATAAGCATAAACAAACAAAAATAAGCAAAGGGGTTAAGCTAGAAAAGGACAAATTAACAAAAGAGTTTTAACACTAAATTTTTTAAGCTAAAATGAAAATAAGCTTAAATAAGCTCTATCCTAATGCAAATAAGCTGAATTAAGCTAAACATATCCTAATGAGAAACACTAAACCTAAATAAGCAAAAGAAATAAGCAAATAAGCTTAAATAAGCAATTGAGCCTTTTGGCCAAAACTGATAAGCAAAAAGGCCAAGAGGGACTTTTCTAGCTTAAAAAGAAGCTAGCAAAAGGATCCTTATGGCTTAGTGGCTTATACAACTAAGAAGAATGGCCAAAAAGCCACAATAGGCAACAAATAAAAAGCATTTTGAAATTCAAATAAGCACTTAAAAAGCTTCATGAAAAGGCTATCTCACACTGACTAAACACTTAGACAAAATTTTGATAACTTTTACAATCTTAACAAAACCACACTTTTGAGCTTAAAAATAAGCATACAAACAGATCCTTATGACTATATAATCTACAAACAGATTAACTTTAGACCTCAAAAAACATGAATTAACACTCAAAAAGCATTTTGAAATTCAGGATAAGCAACAATAAGCAAATGAAAATAAAAAATGGTGAAAACGGGACTTGTCAAAGCTTTTGATTCTTTAGTTCCCCTTGACGAACTCTTAGCTACTTTTCAAAGTTATTAGTCGAGGGGGATTGAGATTCTTAGTTTTCGTAAATGTTTACTTCATAACATTGCGTGAGGACACGGCAATACCTTAGTATGGGGGATTTTGGTATGTGTTTAATTACACATACCTTTTACCTTTAAAAACGAGCTAAAATAACCAAAAACGGACTTAAAATGCCAAATATACGCTTGTTTTGCTAATTGTATTGTGCAGGAACGGATATCTAAGAAAAGGACGAAAAACGAAGCCAAAACGCCAAAACCGGACTCGGAATGGAAAAGCAGGAAAAGACAAAGTCAAAGTCCAAGCCCAAGCCTGGAAAAGTCAACCCAAGTCAACCCCGACAAATCCAAAAGTCAACATGTGAAGAAATATAAGTTTGAGGGTTAAAATTGCCAAACCCTAAACTTATATTTAAAGAGGAAAAGAGAAAAATAAAGACAAGGGTGAAAACTGCCTAAATGCCAAAGTTATACTCCAAGGACCAAAACTGTCAAGTCCTCCATCTTATAACCACCAAGGACCACGGGTGCAATTGGTGATATAACTTTTGGGGACTTAATTTGCCAAGTCCCCAAAGTTATTTAACCACAAGGACGAATTGTGCAATGAACCATATAACTTTGAGGGGCCAATTTTGCCCAATCCCCAAACTTCAACCATACAGTTTGAGATACTGTATATCTTCTTCGTTTCCCGCCTAAACCCCTAACCCCACAAAACCTGTCATTTTTGTTGACTTCCCACAAAAATCCAAACCTCTCACAATCCTTAAACCCCACCCCCACATGGATTGCCATGCTGGCAATCCAAACCCACACAAAAATATGATCAAAGGTCCATAGCTGTCGACTTGGGCTTCAAGAAAAATGGAGGGCCAGGATGTGCTTTCCTTAGCACTCTCACAACAAGCACAACTCTTTTATGTGTCTACAAAGAAACACAAAAGGAAGAAGACAAAGAGGAGAGAGACCTAGTCGAATTTTTCCTATTTAAAGCTTTGTAAAAAGCCATTGTGGCTGAGTAGTTCATTTTTAGTTTTTAAAAAGTAGTTTTTAGTTTTTAAGTTAGTTTTACAAGTAGCTTTTTAGTTTTAAGTTAAGTTTTTAAAGTTTAAAGTTCTTTGTACTTGTACTTTGGTTGAATGAAATTGAGTTAAGTTTGTTTTACTTGTGTTCTAAGTCACAATTGTCTTTTTAAAGTCTTTAATCTCTTCATTTAAACCATCTTTACATTCTGTTTTTAAAAACACTTTAAGGAAATTCAAGAAAAGAAGCAAGTTACTGTTGGATTAAAAGCTAAGGATGAATAAGCTGATTTGGATGGCTTATTGGGTTATGGCTTAGTTTTAGCTTATTTATAAGCTAAGGGTAGGAAATTTAGAGCTTATTAGGCTTCAAATGATCCTTTTTGAGAAAAGGA
>BQNB010141255.1:6584-17296 GCA_026074375.1 Tanacetum coccineum
GGTCAAACGGGCAACGAGTCCAAATTTTTTCTACGTTTAAGAACGTTTTCACACTTTTTCTACGTTTTCTACGTTCTTGTACATTTTAAGCGTCTTCGTACGGTTTCACACACCTTTGCACGTTTTTTTATTTTTTTGCTTGCTTTCGCACGTTCTCACTCATTATCGTATGTTTTCGTCCTTTTTTTCCGTTTTCGTCCGTTTTTTACGTTTTCGTCCTTTTTACGTTTTCGTCTATTTTTTTACGTTTTCGTCCGTTTTTTTACGTTTTCGTTAGTTTTTTACGTTTTCGTCCTTTTTTTACGTTATCGTCCGTTTTTTACGTTTTCGTCTATTTTTTTCCGTTTTCGTCCGTTTTTTCCGTTTTCGTCGGATTTTTTATGTTTTCGTCCTTTTTTACGTTTTCGTCCGTTTTTTACGTTTTCGTCCATTTTTACGTTTTCTTCCGTTTTTTTACGTTTCCGTCCGTTTTTTTACGTTTTCGTTAGTTTTTTACGTTTTCGTCCTTTTTTTTACGTTCTCGTCCGTTTTTTACGTTTTCGTCCGTTTTTTAAGTTCTCGTCTGTTTTTTTTACGTTTTCTTCCGTTTTTTCTAACGTTTTTGTCCGCTTTTTTTAAGTTTTTTACGTTTTCGCCCGTTTTTTACGTTTTCCTCTGTTTTTTTACGTTTTCGTCCGTTTTTTAAGTTTTCGTCCGTTTTTTACGTTTTCGTCCGTTTTTTACGTTTTCGTCCGTTTTTTTACGTTATCGTCCGTTATTTTTGTTTATTTACGTTATCGCTTGTTTTTTTACGTTTTCGTCCGTTTTTTACGTTTTCGTCCGTTTTTTTACGTTATCGTCCGTTATTTTTGTTTATTTACGTTATCGCTTGTTTTTTTACGTTTCGTCCATTTTTTACGTTTCTGTCCATTCTTCAATAGTTCCTCTTCTGTATCCATTCTTCAACAAGAAAGTAGATAAAGTAGCATACCAGGCTTTGGGAGCTTGGTGTAAACCATAGAGAGCTTTCACTACTTTGTAGACCTTCTTAGGATATTTAGGATCTATAAAACCTGGTGGTGGAGACACATAGACCTCCTCATCAATTTTGCCATAAAGGAAAGCACTTTTCACATCCATTTGATAGACTATGAATCCCATGTAAGTGGCAAAGGCTAAAATGATCCTAATGGCTTTAATTCTGGCCACAGGAGCAAAAACCTCATCATAATCTATCCCTTCCTCTTGCCTATGTCCTTGAGCAACTAACCTTGCAATAAGTCTTATGGTTTAAGCTCCTTACAGATGTAGGTCCAAACAAATCCATATAAAGAAGCTGTAAGGATTGACTAATAGAGCTTACTGATTTGGCCTTACAGGAGGCCTTGTGTTGCTTTCCTTTCTGACAAGCAACGCAAGTGTGATCATTTTGAAAAATCTTTAAAGGTAAACCTCTTACAAGGTTTCCCTTCACAAGTTTCTTTAAGTTTTTAAAGTTAACATGACCCAACCTCCTATGCCATTTGTTAGATTCATCAATTGTGGCATTTGCAATTAAACAAGCTAAACCTCTTGAAGGAACAATGTTCTCTAAATTGAAACTGTACATATTTTTTTGTCTAGGGATTCTAAGTAATCAGGTAACTTAAATTCAGGAGACAAAACAAGAGATTCAGAGTCAGTGAAAAGAACGTGAAGTCAGCCATTGCACCCTCATCATCATAAGATGAATTTGTAAAAATACCATCAGTAGGATTTTTATAAATGTCCTCTAGTGCAGGTATTTCTGAGTCATCTTGGTCAGGATTGGTTGGATCAGAGAAGGATAGTCCATCATAAGGACTGACAGTACGAACTGGTGTGCTAGCAGTATTAACTATGTTAGTACTGCTAGTTTTAGCAGCTCCTGCTTGTAAAAGCAAATCCTCAGTTTCTTGGGCAAACTCCTTCCTGAGAGCTTTAGCTGCATCATTAGCATTCTGTTCTCGCCTCTTATGTCTTTCAAGTTCATCCAAAAAGACTTGATCCTCCTTATCTGCTGGCTTCTCATCTGTCTTTAAATCAGGATGTTTGTTAAGTGCTTCACCTGCATCCTTTGCTGTTGATCTTTTGACTGTTGAAGAATAAGAAGACCATATAGGCAGTACAAAGTAGTCTTGAGCAGATTCATCTTCTTTTTCAGAATTACCTGCATCAATATTATCTTTTGTACCTGCATTGTGATTAGCTTTTTGTGGACCTGCATGTTTGTTAACTTGATTCTCTGATTTTACAGGTTGATAATTCATAGAATCAGTTAAATAATCAAGATCAAATAGCTAAGTTAGTCCTTTTCCTGCAACATTTGGTTTATTTTCTAAAAAGGTTATGTGCTGGTTTTCCTCAACTTCTCTTGTTTCTAATTGTATACCCTAATAGCCTTGATTTGTTAGAGAATACCCAACTAAAAACACCTTCATCTGATTTCCCCTCCAAACTTGCCCCCGATGGTTATGGTATTCATGATGGTCCACATGGCTACCCAAAAGGTCTTTGTTAGCTTAGATTGGGTATTTTACCAGTTATAAGTTCATAAGGTGTCTTGTTATGAGGCTTGGTCACTAATACCCTATTAAGTACATAACAAGCAGTACTAACTGCTTCAGCCCAAAAAGTGTTAGGTAAAAATGGATCTGCTAGCATAGTCCTAGCAGCCTCAATAAGGGTCCTGTTCTTTCTTTCAGCAACTCCATTTTGTTGTAGAGTTCTGGAATTACTGTACTCCCTCTTGATCCCTTTTGACCCACAGAATTCAATAAAATCCATGTTCTTGAATTCTGTAACACATCTAATAGTATTAATTTTTTGATTTAATTAATTCTCTATTTGTCTTATAAAGTCCTTAAGGATTCCACTAGTTTCATCCTTAGTTCTTAAGAAGAACACCCAACTAAACCTGCTAAAATCATCAGTGATAACCAGGAAATAAGTCTTATGGTTTAAGCTCCTTACAGATGTAGGTCCAAACAAATCCATATGAAGAAGCTGTAAGGAGTGACTAATAGAGCTCACTAATTTGGCCTTGTGTTGCTTTCCTCTTTGACAAGCAACACAAGTGTGGTCATTTTGAAAAATCTTTGAAGGTAAACCTCTTACAAGGTTTCCATTTACAAGTTTGTTTAAGTTTTTAAAGTTAACATGACCCAACCTCCTATGCCATTTGTTTAGTTTCGATCAATTGCGGCTCTTGCAATTAGCATAGTATCCTCTCTGAGGAAACAATGTTCTTTTAAATTGAAATTTGTACATATTGTTTTGTCTAGGCATTTAAGTAAGCTGATTTGCATGAGGTAATTAAAAGTTAGGAGACAAAACAAGACATTCAGAGTCAGTGAAAAGAACTTTGTTCTTCTTGTCACATATCTGTGACACAGAAAAGAGATTGAAATGCTGAAGTTCTTTCACAAAGCACACATCCTCAAAATCTAACTTTCCTATTTTTATTTTACCTTTACCAGTTATGTAACCTTTACTTCCTCCAAAAGGCAACAGGGGGACCACCATTAAGGTCTTGATATTCAGCAAGGTAGGCCTTGTTTCCAGTCATGTGCCTGGAACATCCACTATCAACTATCCCTTTGTTCTGTAAAGTTCTGTGTGGATAATCCTGCACATCAAAGAAAAGAGATTAGTTTCTCTTAGGGACCCAAGCCTGTTTGGGCTTGAGTCTGCCTAGTGGATCTTTGAAAGTGAAACAATTTCTAAGACTTGATCCACCATTGTATTTGGAGACTTTGTGCCAGTGGTGTCTTTGTTGTCTCCAATTACAACCTGTTGAGGGCTTAACAGCAGTTTCCCTTTTTCCCCCAACAGCACTAACTGCATTTACCTCAGCAGTATTAACCTTTTGTTTTGTAAAATTTGTCTTAAGTGCTGTTGTGTTATTAAAAGGCCTTGAAAATGGTGAATGAGTTTTATAGAAAATAGTTGCTGGTCTAACTCTATTCACAATAGGCTTAACAGTATTAACTTTCATAGCAGCATTAGTTGGTACTGCCTATCTGTTAAAATTATGCCTAGCAGTACTAACATTGTTAGTACCGCTAGCTCTAGCAGTATTAACTGGAATTTTGCCGATTCTAGTTAGTACTGCTGTAGGAACAAATTGGTTCATATGATTCACTCTTTGCACATTGTTCCAAATTGGCCTTATCTCCCTTTGACTATAATTCCTTTGGTTCTACACTCTCTTGCAAAATGCCATGTCTTGTGACAATTATAACACTCGACTTTGGTTTTATCAAAACCAACTGGTTCCTTTGCATCAAATTGTAGCTTTCTACCAGTCTTTTTGTAGAATTTTTTCATTCTCATTGAAATCATGGCCACCTGCCATTTCAAGTCCATTTCTTCTAAGTCAAATTCATCAAGCTGTTCGCAAGTAAGGAGTATGATGAAGTATGTTCATACTGTGAGTTTTGACCAGAAGGATTAGAAACACCATAAGCGGTACTAACATCATTAGTACCGCTGGTGTTCTTGGAGATAAATGCCACATTTTGCGTGCTAGAGGATGATGCAGTATAGCCTTTTACATCATTCTCAAAGACTCTTAGATTATTATACAGATCATCAAAGCTGAGACTGTCCACTCCTGGCTTGGTCCTCATGATTAAGGAAACTTGAGACCAGGCAAACGTTAGAGTTTAGGAATTTCTTATTTGCATCCTCTGTGGATATCACACTGCCCCTCTCATGAATCTCTAATTGACTCAGAAGACTTTGGAATCTGTCATACCCTTTATGCAGTCCTTCTGAGTTTGATATAGAGAATCTTTCAAACTGTTGCTTTAAGATATACTTCTGCATCTTCTTTGATTCGTCATTTCCACCAAATCTAGATTTGATGGCATCCCACATCTCTTTTGCATCAGTCATTTTATGAAATTTAGCAAGATGATCCTTCTGTAAAGCCATAGCAAGTGTCCTTGCTTTTCTTTCTCTTTTTGGTTAAGGAATTTTTCCTGTAGTCTTGGAGCAAAAGCCTTGATTTGACCTTGTATGTTTGTGGTGATTGATACAGGTCTATTCCCAGTTTGTATAATCTTAACAGACTTGGATAGTCTGTATGGGCCAAATAATGTTCCATTTTCATAACCCATATATCGTATTATCCCTTTTTGAGAATAGGAAGTTTGATGGTTGAAACAGTATGAGGAGTTTGTTGTGTTTGTGTTGGTGTTTGTGATGATGGTGGTGGTGGTGGTGGAATTTCATCTTGTGAACCAGACATGATTCGTTTTGTAAGTTAGAGATTTATAACTGGTTTTTGTTTTCCTTTCTCAGGTTTCTCAAGGCTGTTGATACCACTTGTGAGTCCCAAACTGAACAGATCTTTTCAGCCTGCTAAGGGTGATAGCCAACTTGTATAAATACAGATTGACTATATAGAAACACTGACTATGAATACTAGTTGTATATGCGGAATCTACACAATAGTATTAAGAAAGAACATTGAAAATTAAACTTTGATTTTATTAATTCTGTTTAAAGGATTACAGCATTACATACCTATGAGATATGATTTGTATGAGTTGTAATATTGAATGATGTGTCTAAATATACGTGAAGGTTTCCTTTTATAGACCAAGGATAAACCCTCACTGGCTTAAAAACGCGTAAAAGATAATAAATATTCTTTTCTATAATATCTCATACATATCTCTTAAACGGTACTAACTATTTTCTACTAACAGTACTAACTATCTGAGCAGTACTTAACACTTTGTACTGTCCGTACTAACTATAACTATCAGTACTAAATATTATCACTAATGGTACTAAGTCAGAAATGTATAATTCCCAACATTAATGCATATTTGTATGCCTGGGTAGTATGGTGTATGATATATCAGAGAGGTTTTCATAGTTTGTCAGATATAGTTGATTTGTACATTAGAATGTTTGATAGTCTTTGGTATTTTAGATATAGGCATGTTTATATCTTGTTATTATGTTTTTGTAATCGTTTGATAATTAATAAAGTTCATCGTTTCACCAAAAAAACGTCCTACGTGGCACTAATCCCATGATACTTTTAGTCAAATGTTGAATAGACTTTCCCCGGCGACATGTCGCCGGGGATAACTTGGTTATATTTTGACCCAAATATATAACGAAATAATTTAGCGGCATGTTTCTCGTCTCCTTTTTCACGACGACTGTGCCGGGGGATAGTCTTGAAGGATGCTAACAGGAATTAAGCAAGTAATTAGCAAATTGCGTAAATTTTTGACAATATTCCCCGGCGACATGTCGCCGGGGAAAATATCTTGACTTCGTTGACTAGTTTTATCAAAACAATTAGTGAACAAATTTTGTGAGGCGACGTGGCTAATATTATCCCCGGCGACATGTCGCCGGGGAATATGCATTGATTTTTTTGACTTTGTTTTGTTGTTATTTTGTTTATAGTTTGACGTGATTTAAGTTACTTATGAATTCTCGGCTTTAAACTATTTATAGTTTGACGTAGTTTTAGTTTGATTTCCCGCCTTTTGACTATTATAGTTTCACAGAAAAAGAGATGAAATAATTATAATAACATATTTTAAACGCAAATTAATTAGATCATGTTATCCGTTTAAACAATGGAGCATAAACCATTTATTCTAATGCTTGACATACACATGCCAATGGTACAAAGATGAACATACACCTTAAAAACGTAGAACAAGGAAGCATATGAATTACATTCCAAGGAAGCATACGAATTACATTAGATAAACATAAGTCTTCATACGAATTACATTAGAAAATCCATAAACGTTTAAACAAGGAAGCATACGAATTACATTCCAAATGACAAACTACTCCAAACCAAGTTTTCCCATGTTATTGTAAACTTCGTGAAATAGTGCCGCTGAATTAACCGTGTGTTGTTCCGGATGCATATACATTTCCATTGTTGCCTCGAGTACCGTTATCTTTCCAAGTAAGTGCTTGCAGTTTGAGCACTTTGCATTTCTTGAAGTTCCCGGAGAATAGCTTCTGTAGGTTGTGTAGCTCTTGAAGAATAGCGTGGAGGGTGGAAGGATCCCGGAGATTAAAGTGGAGTTGCATGAAGATCCCGGAGAATATATTAGGAGTCGTTGAAGCTCCAAAACAAACCGACCGTAGACGGCGAACTCGTTCTCCTAATTTCCATAAAAAAAAACACATCCGAATGTGGTTTTGGTCGAGGTGTTAAGGTAAAGATAATTTTTTTAACAACTAAACCGCATTATTTGTATATTACACAAAAAAAAAGCTGTTGAGTTGTTCACCTTTGATCATGGACATGAATAGTATAGTTACCACGGTTTAGGTTTATATCGGATTCTTGCAGAACTAAATCTCCGGGCGCTCCAAGGACACACAAAAGCTTCATATTGGCACCATCAACACCATAATAATAGTTTGATCTGTTGGTGGTTGTGATGGTAAGAGTGTGTGTGATCTGTTGGTGGTTGTGATGGTAAGAGTTTGATCTGCTTTTATGGTAAAAAAAAGTTATTGGAGGGAGTATTTGGCGAGAGTTTTTTTTGGGGGGGGGAGTTCTTGGCGGGATGATCTGACGATAGGCAATATCATACTCATTCCGCTTGAAATCTAATGTACAACTGAAGCATCTCGATCATGTTAAACATCTAATGTACAACGATACGGTCGAGTCCTAGTTGAATAGCTCTTTGCAGCCTATTATGGATGATAGCCAAAGATGTAATAATTACAGTTGCTATGTAGAAAACACTGATTATGAAAATATATGTGTTAATGCAGGGAATTTAAAACAAGTACTAAGATAACCAATGAAAAAACTATATAATAATTTCAAATTAATCTGCTTTGAGTGATTACAGATTACTAACTATGAGATATGCTTTGTATGAGATGTATTGAGATCGTCTGTCTAACTATGCCAAGAGGGATCCTTTTATAGACCAAGGATAAACCCTAACAGGACTTACAAAATGCGGTACATATTCCTTTTCACTAAATATTCTCATACATTCTCTTAATCGGTACTAACTATTTTTACTATCGGTACAAACTACACTGATCAGTACTTAAACTTTTTTTTACGGTCAGTACTCTACTGAACTATCTGTTAAGAACTATCTATTAGTACTGTCTGGTACTAGTTAGGAAACGTATATTCCCAACAAATCCTCTCCCTTAAACATGAATGTTGAACTCTTTTAACTTCATGCTTTTCACTTCAGATTATCTTTTTTAGCGCCTCATAGAGGATGTATCCAAACCACTTTTAACATTTAAGGAGCCTTTTAAACACTATCCATCTTCAGCAGCAACTTTGTCTTCTCAGCAACACAGCAACATCTTTTCAGCAGCAACAATCCCAACTAAGTTGGGCTTTGTAGTTTTGGCAAACTACCAGCCATTAACGGATTGATGTCCTTCTACAGTAGCAGGTTTTGCTCTGGATAGTTAGACTCTTTATTTTAAAAAACATGGTGAGTTAAATTACCATTACAGTATTTTGGTTAAACTGTCAACCTTCAACGGAATTGATTGGTCTTTACCAATTACCGTTTGCTTTTGGACTAGCCAATGCTTTATTGCATAACATGGTGCATTGATAAACATATTAGTTTTTAGCAACTATCAGCTGATCAACAGATTGATAGTTTTACAAGATCTGTATGATCTTGGACTGATCATACTCTTCACAATGAAAGCAAGGTGAGTTGAGCATTCCTACAATTTTTGGTAAATGTGTCAACCATAAATGGATTGAGAAGTCTTTACCATAAGCGTTTGCTTTATGGACTAGCCAGTTCTTAATGCTGTTAGCATGGAGACTGATGACCATTTGTTGTGTGTTTTGAAACAACCACTAAAGATTCTCTCATCTCCATCAGATGTCATTAGGTTCTAACTCTGAACTTGCTTCTTGACAAATCTAATAAACTATAATGCCATAGTACTGTATTATTCAGACTCCAACTTTTAATTTCAACATCTGCAACGTACGGTCTTTCTCAAAGGATACTTCTCTTCTACGGAGCATTGAATGACCTAATCCTGCTCAGTACTAAAAGTATGTACCATTTTCTGAGACAACCATGTAAGCTTCCAACTCACTATATCTCCAATCCCTGCTGTGAGTTCCAAAACCTTATCTTCTCTTGGATTTTGTAACATAATCATCAATCTCCCAAAGTACTCTATCAAAACCTTCAAGTACCTCATTTTGATATCTGTCCATCACCAGTTGAATATACAACATTTAAATCATCTTATCTAAATATGGAAGCTCCCTCACTCAGAGTACTAAAAGTATTTCTTTGTCCATTGTTTTCTATCACACATTTTGATTAATCTCCTCTAAGTGTTTAGCTTTATCAACTTGTGGTTTAGTTCTAAGACACTCAGTTTTCCATTCTTTTATAGGATACTTCCTGTCAAGTATTTCATAATCTACTTCTTTTTCCTCATCTGGAGCTATTGTTAAATGTAATCTCAGCTCATCATTCTCTTTCTCAATGTCATTCTCAGAAGTGTATTGTAATGAATCGTCTTTTCCGTGAACTTCATCTTTTTCCTAAGTACCATGTTGTTTCTTTTTCTGTTATTTTACTTTTCTTTTACTCTCCTCCTTTGACATTTCATTCTTTAGAGGAATCAATTCCTTTTTCATTCATCTTTTTGACCAGTCTTTCATCTTCACGCAGACCAATATAAATGAAATCTCATCTGGACCTCTTATCTTTTCATATAGGAGCTTGTTGTATCTTCCTAAACCTTCTTTGGTTTTCAATTCAGAATGATTAAGTTTCCTACATGCTTTAAGTAGGTCATCATTTGATTTCTCAGTTGATTTTTGGTAGGTGGTCTGTTCCTGATAGCTTCTAATCTTTGTTGAGCAAGGAGTTTTCTTTGAGCACACAATTGGTCATGGAGGAATTTTGCTCTTTTCTTCTATTGTAAAATTACTCTCTTTTCTATCTTCTTGAAGCTTCTCAGCAAGAAGTCTATCAGCCTCAATTCTTGCCTTTATGTCATCATAATTTCTTATGAGAGCTTCATTGGTAGCTTTTTCTTCAGCTAATCTGTTTCTTTCTTCTTCACCTTCCCACTGTCTTTCTTGTACTTTCCTTGCCATTTCTTCATCACTTGCAAGCGTCTTAAACTTTTTCTTGCTAACAGAGGAATACCATCAGATTCACTTTCAGATTCATCCTCCTCTTCAATTTTCTTCTTTCCTTTGTCTTTTGGATCAATCTTTGGAAGATGCTTTAAAGTCAGAAGTGATCTGGTAGAGGTAGGTCTAGGTCTGTCGGCTTCTTCAATATCCTTCAACTCTACACCTTTCTCCTTTTCTCTAGAAACTGCCTTGGCTTGACTCATGTTGAGAAGAACCTTAGCTATTGTTTCATCATCTCCAAAGATTGTGGAAGTAGGTATTTGAGTGGCTTGAGTAGCACTTCCTTCTTCAAGCTGATCTTCATTACCTTCAATATGCTCTTCAGTACCTTCAATGTGCTCTTCAGTACCTCCAACTTGTTCATCAGTACCTTTAATATGCCTGTCAGTACTAACTTTAGATCCGTCAGTACTAACTATTGGTCTGTCAGTACTAACTTTCTCCTTGTCAGTACTAAGTGAATCTTCAGTACTAAGTACATTCTCCTCAATCTCCTTGTCTTCATCCACTATATCCCTTGTCCTCCCTTCATCCTGAGCATTCT
>BQNB010141256.1:0-15044 GCA_026074375.1 Tanacetum coccineum
AGGAACCGGAGCCTAGCAGATCCGTATTACACCTAATTCGGACCTAATCAAGGATCGTCCAACTTTTGTATCAACATTATGTATAACCAATAAAGATTTTACAACTTGAAACATAAACACTTTTATAACGATGTTTAGTGAGGCGAATAATGTATGCATGTGATATTCGTAACAACGCAATTTTGTTAAACTAGTCTATGATCAATATTAAACTATATAAATTTGAAGTTGTATCGTCCTGTATAAAAACAACCACCTTTATTTTTTTTATTAGTGTGAGACCTAATCGAATTATAAACTACGAAGTGGTTATTTTTTACGCGTGAGACCTAGAATTATATTTGCTATGTTTTTATAATGTAACAATAATTGAGTTACAATATAAAAAAAATAAAATAAAAAATAATTGAGTTAGCGGCGAGATCCATAACCCGAGAAGGATGAACCTAAACATGTCATTTTTGGCATTAATATTGGATCTTAATGCCTTGAGTACCATAGGCATCTAAGAGTTGTACACGTAATACATTTGAGACTCACGAGCTTTTAATAAAACTTAACGCCAACGATTGCATATATTTAAGAAGTCGAGAATATGAAATCACCCGATAAACATTAGAGTTATCGATAAAATCTTAAGCTTCGTTGCGAATAGGTTTAAGATTATACCGATAACCCTCAACACTTCCTGAGAATTTTTAGTTTATTAGCTTCTTAAACTTTGTGCAACAATATATGTTAAGGTGAATCATATCTATTTGTATTGAAGTTGTATGTAAAGAATGTCTATTTCTATCTGTATTTACGCGTTAGCATATATTTAAAGTAGATTGCAATGTAACATTTATTTTATGCAAATGCGTGAAAGACGGTAACTATAGTTGGTAAAAAGTCATCGACATTTAAAGTTTTCACATCAATTTAGAAAGTGTCGTTTTGATTGTATCTTTCCATTTAAATTATTTGCACCTCTTATCAACACATTTTTCAGTTAGACATGATAAAAATAACATAACTTCGCTTATGGTTAATTTGCTTGTTGTCTTTAGTTTCGAGTTTCTTTTCTCCGTTGACGAACAACGAACTATACTGATAAATAATATGTGCACTTTAAAATGTCTCGCCGCAATGCGCGATAGCCTATACCCTCATTTTGGAAACATTAATTAAAATATACTTAAACAAAACGCTTAGATCGCTAGGTACAGTTGGTCCCGTCGTGTTGGTGCCGTGAGAAAAGTGCTGCAAAATCATTACATTTTCCCACAACACCATAATCCATCACAACACCAAAAACACCACTCCCTCATATAACATGAGATATGGTGCCATCATGCAACCCTGGACCCCACAAGCTAACAACACATTAAACCAAAATTAAATTTTCTTTAATAGAAAAATACATAAAAATACATGAAATAAAAAAACATAAAAATAAAAATAAGACATAAAAATAAAATAACACATAAAAATAAAACTAATAAACTAAACTAGCTTCGGGTAAAATATTTGGACTGGATTTGGTTTTTAAGCTCCTTGATCTGTGCCGCTTCTTCTTGACGCATCTCGTTGGTGTCCAAAGCAAGCATCTTCAACTTCGCGTTGCTTTTTTGAGCGTAGGAAACTTCTCGCCATAGTCTTGCGCTCCATTCGTTCCATCTTGGGTCTCACGGTCTAAAACTATTTGTTGTTGCACCAATTCCTCAAACTGTTCTTTTTTGTGAACCGGAAGTGGTGAATGAGTTTGTACATCGTTAAATTCTCGACCTTCTATCTTTTTCGGGTGGACGCGGCAAAGCATCATCTCAAAAAGCTCGGGTTCTTCTTTAGTAGGACGTCCTCGGTTTCGTTTTACTTGAATAGAATCAGGATTTTTTTTATTTGTATTGTGTTCTTCAAACTAAGCCCAAACGGCTTTTGTAAGGGTAATCTCTACCGACTCGTTGTCTTTAAAAATAAATTAAACGCGGGTCTCTTCATCATTCTCGACGCTAAGATCCTTGGTTTGTTTAAAAAACGAGTTAAACTTCGACACTTCTCGGTTTATCAAAGTCCACTTTCACGTCAACATGTTCTTGTTACGCTCTTTTATATCATTTCATCGGGCTTAGGCGTTGTATATATTGAGAACCTTGTACGAAAACGTGTCATTGTTTTAGTCGTTCCCCATTCTCGGATCTTCAGATACTTGTATGTAACACTTCGCCAAAATTATCTCCTCGATTTGTGTCCGAAGCGAATGACGGATTATCTTTTCTCGGGGTTTCTTGGCTTTGGTCTTTTGTCGGTTTTTTTTGGTGACGACGGTCCCACGTCGGATTGTTGAGGTTCTTGGGAAAATTGGGGTTGTGTGGATTGTTGGGAAAATTAGGGTGTGTATAGTGGACAGTCCCGCGTCGAATTGTTGAGGTTCTTGGGAAAATTGAGGTTGTGTGGATTGTTGGGAAAATTAGGGTGGGTATAGTGTTTGTTGTTAGGAAATTTAGGTTCGAGATAGTTATTGTTGAAGTTGTTGCCATAACCTATGTTATGGGGTATTTATATGATTTTTAAATAATAAAATTTGGAACAAAGTGGGTACTTTGACAAAAAAAGGCTAATATGGGAGGCTTCTCTTTTTCTAACCGTTAGCAAGGCTCAAATACAAAAAAACACAAGAAACAAAAAAGAAGGATCATGTGTACTGGCAACGGCGATGCCAGACCCGAAAACACTAGACATGGTGTGGTCTTGGCGCCGTACCATTGAGTTTTAGGGAACACGCCACTCCTCAACGTACTGTACTGAGTGCTTTTAGGGTTGTTATTAGCATATCTTTTAAAATTATACCCAAAATTTTTTAGTAAAGGGTTTCCCCGGTAAAATTAGTAATCCAAAAAACGATTCAGTACAACGGATGTGGGTGAATCCCACATCTTAGCCCGTTATATAGGCAGAAGCTAATATAACAACCACACTTACTCCAAAGGAGGATACGACTATAACTAGATTTTTTGGGTAAAGGGATTCCCCGGTAAATTTATTACTTCAAAAACGATTCAGTACAATGGATGTGGGTTAATCTCACATATCAGCCCGTTATATAGGAAAACCTACTTCCATGAGGAAGGTATAATTATGACTAGACTATAAATGACTTCATAACATCAAGTAATCTATTTCTTCTTTCAACCTCGTACTTTGATATCCTAATTATCGCATATAGATTGAATATTGTCAGAAATTTCTTGACCTTCATATATATCGTCATCGCATGGGTCATATTCATCATTCACATATGTTTCCCTCAATTGTTCTAACAAGATCTTAGTACCATATCCCACCCCCGCCGTTTTTGAAGCCAGATAACTTGCCATTTCTTTCAACAGATTCAACTTCATTCTCGCTACCATGATCACCCGAATAATCAATATTTTCCATAAATTTTCCATCAATCATTCACAGCACACACATTTCAACTCCATAGTCTGTTTTTAAAAAAAATATTAATATGTTTCTTCACTTAGCGGGGGTAGGAACGTTGCCCTTCCTCTTGCACACCAGACGTAGAAGCCTTATTACCCATTTCTACTTCTTCAATAACTGGAAATATCAACATTTAAAACATCAAACGAGTTACTAAGGGAAAAAGTACCATTATCTAATGTCGAAACATTCTTCTTACCAACAGAAGGAGTTGTCTTATGGCTCGCCCCTTCAGTCGATTGGTTTCCTTTATGGCGATAATGAGTTTCTGGTTTCACCGAGACTGGTTTTAAGTTTTTGTTGCCTCCATTATTACCACCTGATTTCTTTTTTTTTTCACTTCAATAAAACCTTCATCATCAGCCTCGGATGATCCACCTTTGCCTTTATCCATCCCATTCATCACTCGTTTGGGAACTTTTGGACAATCATTAAGTAGGTGACCAAATATCAAGCACATACTACAACGAGGAGGTTCCCACTCAGATTCCACACGAATGGTTTCTTTCTTATCTCCAGTTCCTTCAAGGTTTGGAACAACCATGACCAGATTATCACTAAAATCATTACATGCATTAATTCCAATTAAAATTCTTGCATAGTTGGTCCTCCCCTATGATTCTAAACACATGGAGTTCGTATATGAGTCTAGCATCATTAGGATACCGATTTTCGTGGCGATCAAGCTTAATTCATCCGATGTATAAGCACTCAACGGGACATCATGAAGTTTTACCCAAAACTGGAACACGAGACAAATCTTCTTTAAGAAGGCTCATGAAGGGCGACCATTTATTTAGAAAATAAGGATTCCACGAATTATCCATGGACCATCCCTAAGCACCGAATCAACACCCTTAGTAGATGAGAACTTAAATAAGAAAAAACCTTTCATCAAAGTTACTTTTTAATCCATATTTTTCCTAATTGTTGCGTACAAACCATTCCGTGACAGGAAAAGCAAGCCTTTTGCCAATAAAATAACCGTACAATGAATTTTTCATTCTATCGTTTACCTCATGAACCGAAGCCAAAGTTTAACTCAAACGTTCTTCAATTAGGTTTTTAATTTTTTTATCATTTGGCACATTAGCATCGAGCTTCTGAAGATTAGCCTTAGTCATAGACGTAGGGCTAAGCTTATTAGCGTACGATGCGGGAACTTCGTTAATAACATGTTCATTACCAACATGTTCATCGACATTCTTAACGGGGGATTTACTCACACCAGAAGTGTTTGGAGCATTAGTAGAAATGGTCAAATTAGTGGAATTACTGGCATCAGTAACTCCGGTCCGACCAACAGCCGAGGTAGAGCTAGTCGGGACAGTACCCCTCGTCAAAGAGGCCTGCCCACATTCCCTTCATTCATTCCATCATTCATCCCATGACCAGACACCTCCTGAACCACATTACCAGTCTTAGACTCTTAGTAACACGGTCTGTAGCCTCAACAACATCATTAGCTGAACCATCTTGTTTTTCAATAACTCCTATCCCTGCCCCACTCCCCTTCTGACTTAAAAAACATCGTTCCATACCCGACATATATAAACCTTATGCAAATCAGTAGTCTAACCACTCGAATAGAACAAGAAGCACTATGACCCTAGCTTTAATCGGTTAATAAACCTTAAAAAGATTTTAGTGATGCAGCGTAACAATTAGGAGCATACACGGTGAATTGATCAAAAATTAATAGCTCGAAACCCTAACTTTAAAACACTAAGAAAACGATTATAAACCCTAAATAAATAGTACCTCGCGTGTAACTATCCTGAATAAGCAGCGATCAAGGAATCAATGCAAAGAATATGAAGGAGAACGATCAGCTAAATTGATTTAGGGTTTTGTATTTTTATTTTCTTCTTAGTCGCCAGAGGGTTTGGGGAGGGTTTTTTCAATCAGATTACAATTGACTCAAAAACATCAAAATCAATCTATTTCTTCTTCCGATCACGGACCATGCTATCAAAATCATCACAAAGAGCCTGAAGGTTTTCAGACATATCATGACTTTCATAAAGATCATCATCATAAGGGTCGTAATTATCATCCTGTTTTGTTGTCTTCCATTGTTCCAACAAGTTATTAGTACCATATCCACTATTAGCGCCACGTTTTAAACCTGTTGATGCCATAAAAAATGCATGTTTATCGACCACATCTTCCACTTCACTATCACTATCCACATTTTCCATAGAGACAACCTTATGTAACAGATTCCTGTTATCATTCACAAGTGTAAGTTTCTCATCAATGATCTGTCTTTCTATTTTATTAATTCTTTCAACTATTGGGGTAGTACTATAGATGCACATTAATGATCCGACTGTCTCAGACGAACCACTGCGTCTAGAATGAGCCTTTCCCAACCGATTTAAATGCCCAACACATTTGTACCCAATCATATATTATCAATCTAATTAAGCACGATCAAAGTGTTTTGAAATTACTAACCTCTTTACTAGCTACTACAACTTGCTTCATTTTACCACTTAAGTTGGCCTTATTCCTATTAGGGACAGGTCTATAAACTTGTTTAATTGGTTTAAAAGCCACCTTTGGACCAACCTGGACATCTTTAGCAGCTTGGCTAGAATTCTTCAAGTTCTTCAATACATCTGATACGATTTCTTTGCGACAAATCACTCAGAAAAGTGCCAACTACCTTCGACTCATACTCAACACGTATAGTAACACATATAAAACCATTCTCCAACAAGTTTTAACATAACCACCACAATAGTATCTTTCAACTCCCCATCAGTTCTAAGCTAAATTTATAAATAAAGTTTTTGATAGCGTATCACACCTTTTAAAGAACGTTCTTGAATATTAGTTATGAGCTTTTTTGTCTTTATACACTACAACAAAAATGGCCTAATGCAACCGTTGAAATACGATGCAAATCCGTTGACCAAAAACCAAGCTGTTTTGCAACGGAAAAATGCACCGGGATTCTGACTATTGGCAAAAGGCTCCATGCAATTTAATTTGCTTACGACAGAAAACTTTCTGCAACCATTTTGCAACAAAAGATATTTCGTTGAGAAACTACATACTATTTTTGCAACGAAGACTTTTTTCCCATGATTTTGCAACGAAGACAATTTTGCAACGGATTTTTTTTTGCAACGAGTATATTTTGCTACGGATTTTGCAATGGTAACTTTGCAACAACAATATTTTCTTGTAATGGAGATGCAATCCGTTTGCTAATAACTATTTCTGCGATTTTTTTAAAAAATAGCATTATTTATCCGTTTGGCCTTCCGATTTTATCCTATAATACACAAAAATTTAAAACAAAATATCCATGATACGCAAATCAAACCGAAAATAGGAATCGTCCGGATATCCAAAATATCATAAACGTTGTCAAAAGGATTATATCCAACTTAATGTTACGAGTTATAGAGTTTGAGAGCGTATCAAAAGCTATACCAAACATAACATATTGTTTACTATGGAGGGGGATGAGAGGTTGTTGGGTATGTTGTGCAAACATCTCATCTCAGCAATCTTTGCATTCGCTTCTTTCACCATTTCTTCCTTCATTGTCAATGCATGAGACTTAAGTTTTGTTTCTACCATAATTCACACCCAACCCCCCCCCCCCCCCCCCCCCCCCCCCCCCCCCCCCCCCCACAAAAATTTCCTTCGATCTCTTCTTTAGCTTCCGCTATAAACTCTTTGTCTTGTGTTCTCACTTGCTTCATCTCTTCGAAATACTTTTGCAATACTTCAACCTACAAATCACCATATTTAAACCCATTATAACTCATTGTAACGACAAGCCACAACAAATGTGTTTCAACCCATTTTAACCCATTCTAACATACAAGCTTAAAAATACTCAACCTATATAAAAATGATTCAAGCCATAACAATTTGTTTCAACCTATTATAACATACAAACTTTAAAATACTTAGTTTAAAATACTCTAACCTATTTAAAATGGTACCAACCACAACTTTTATCTGTAACAACCCATTTTAACATATAATGTACTTCAACAATATGTTTCAACCGTGTTAGACCTGATCGAGCAAAAGAGTGATATACTTAAACGAATTAAGGAGGATATGAATAGCGTGCTGGGAGTGGAATTTGTCCTATAATAGGAACCATTGTTAATAACTAATCATTTGATAACAAAAGCAAATATGGTTATGTAATCATTCAAAAGGTTTAAGTCGGGAAATGGGTTTGGGTCATAGTAAGCTGAATTAAGTAATTAAACTTTAAAAGGGATTTAAAAGGTGGACAACAAGTCGACCAATATATCTTAAATACTAAATGTGTTATTCAAATAAAAAAAATGAATTAAGTAATCATCTTTAAAAATACTTAATCAAAGCACCCTCTTAACAATGTTTTAAAACCCGATTGGAAGCGGACCAAAGACCGAGCTTAAATATAAAATTTCAAGCCTCAAATACTGAAATACACTTGGTAATATAATTTTTCAAGCCTTCAAATACACATATACCTCTTAATGCTAAGCACCATCTGGTGTCAAAATACACTAATTTCTAAACAACTTCGTTATATACATCAATAATGTCCATGCATAAGCTTTAACTTTTAAAATTGAATTCACATTTGTTATCATGCATATAAATGGATCTACATGATTGATAATAATAAACCCATGTTAATATAAGTTTTCACTAAGAATAATATTTCAAGTTAGAGACATTTTTAAACTAGTTTCTCTTATTTAATCATGAGTTACATCACTTGATATCGGTATCTCGACTCATGTACAACGATAGCATCTCGACTCCTCCGTTGAAAATCTCATGTACAACGATAGCATCTCAACTTATCCGTTTTGCCATCTAATGTATAACAATAACATCTCGACTCATCCGTTGAACATCTCATGTACAATGATATCATCTCAACTCATTCGTTAAACATCTAATGTATAATGATAGCATCCCTACTCATCCGTTAAACATCTCAGATACAACGATAGCATCTCAACTTATCTATGTCCACTCTAATGTTTAAAAAATAACATCTCGACTCAGTGTTTTGAACATCTATGTATAACGATTGCTCTTGACTACCCCCGTTGAACTCATCTCATATACAACGACAGCACGCTCGATTCCTCCGTTGGACCATCTAATGTATAAACATTAACATCTCGACTCCTCATTGAACATCTAATGTTACAACGATAGATCTCAATCTTATCCGCTGTATTGACCATCTAATTGTTTACATAATAACATTTGACTCCTCCGTGAACATCTCAGGATACATCCGATAGCATAATCGACTCATCGGTTACACATCTCATGTATAACATAGCATTTCGATCATCGTTTGAAAACATCTAATGTATAACGATAGCATCTTCGACCCATCGTTGAAATACTAATGTATAAACGATAGCATCTGGATCATTTGTTTAACAATCTCATGGTACAACAATAGCTTTAGCGTTCTCAAATTATCCATTGACATCTAATGTATAACAATAACATCGGATCCTACTTTGAAACATTCTTGATGTACAACGATTAGATTTCGATTCATCGGTTGAACATCTAATCTATAACGATAGCATCTCGACTCCTTCGTTGAATAACTCATGTACAAAAATAGCATCTTAACTAATCCGTTGACCATCTAATATATAACAATAACATCTTGACTCCTCCGTTGAACATCTCATGTACAACGATAGCATATTGATAAACTCATCGGTTGAACTTCTCAGGTATAACGATTGCATCTCGTTATCCTGTTTGAACATTAATGTACAACTGATAGCATCTCGGACTCCTCCGTTTGAACAATACTCACTGTGCATTGATAGCATCTCGACTCATTCGTTTGAACATTTAAAGTATAACTGATTACATCTTGACTCTCTTTTGAACATCTAATGTACAACGATGCATCTCACTTTATACTGTTGCCATCTAATGTATAAACCAATAATATCTCGACTCATCCTGATTTGACCATTCTAATGTATTACGATAGCATCTTGACTCCTCCGTTGAACATCTCATATACAACGACAACATCTCGACTCCTCCGTTGACCATCTAATGTATAACCATAACATCTTGACTCATCTCTCTGACATCTCATGCTCAACGAGAAAATCTCGAGACTCTATCTGTGACCAGTCTTAATGATATAACCAATAAACATCTCGACTTATTCGTTTAAACCATTCTCATGTACAACGATATCATCTCGACTCATCCGTTGAAATCTCATATACAACGATAGCAGCATCGAATCCTCAGTGACCATCTAATGTATAACGATAGCATCTCGACTCATCCATTAAACATCTCATGTACAACGATAGCATCTCGACTCATCCGTTGAACAACTCATATTTAACGATAGCATCTCGACTCATCCGTTGAACGTCTCATGTACAACGATAGCATCTCGACTCATCCGTTGACCTTCTAATGTATAACCATAACATTCGATCTCCTCGTTTTGAACAATCTCATGTACAAGATATCATCTCGACTCATCTGGTTGAACATCTAATATATAACGATCACATCTCGACTCTCCGTTGAACTTCTAATATACAACGATAGCATCTCACTCATCCGTTGACCATATAATGTATAACCATAACATCTCGACCTCATCTGCTTGACACTCTCATGTACAAACGACAGCATCTCGACTCATCGTTTGAACAGCTAATGTATAAAAGATTCATCCTCGACTCCTCCGTGTTGAACATCTCATGTACACGTACATTCTCGACTCATCGTTGAACATATCATGTTCAAACGGTGCATCTCGTCATGTCGTTGAACCTCTAATGTTAACGATATATTTTAATTTCAGTTGCTATTTCCGTAATTGAAGATTTGCTTTCGGAAATTGCAACAGAACATAATTTAATTTCTTTTAGGCTTTTTTTTTCGTTTCTTTTATTGTTGCCAAATTTTTTTATTGCAACGGAAAATAAATTTCTTTAAATTTAGCTTTGATTTTTTTTTGCTCGTACGTTGCATTCCGTTTGCTAATTAAATTTGATGGAATTTGCAGCAGATTTACCAAATAAATTTGCAACGAATTGCATCGGAAAATAAATTTAATTCTTTTAGACTTATTTTTTGTCTTTCGTTGCATTTCCGTTGCAATTATGAAAATTTGCAACGGAATTGCAACGGAAAATAAATTGTACTTTCTTTTAGACTTATTTTTTTGTCTTTCGTTGCATTTCCGTTGCAATTATGGAATTGCAACGGAAAATAAATTGTAATTTTTTTTGACTTATTTTTTTGTGTTTCGTTGCTTTTCCGTTGCAATTATGAAAATTTGCAACGGAAAATATATTTGTAATTCTTTAGATATTATTTTTTGTCTTTCATTGGATTTCCGTCTGTCTAATTTGTATTATTTGCAACGGATTTGCTACAGAAAAAATATAAATATATATATAAAAAATTAGTTTATATTTTGCAACGGATTTGCAACCATTTTCTTTTGTCGATGCAAATTTGGTTGAGTTATTAGTTGCATTATGGTTGTAACATTCGCAACAAAAATAAACCGTTGCAAACTTTTCGTTCTGATTAGCTTATTTGTGTGGTAATGATTATGTGAGTAGACGGTCGTACATCACTTTATACTATGATTAACTACTTTCTTTTCCCATTTTTTTTTAATCTTCCTTCCAAAATATACACACACACACACACATATATATATATATATATATATATATATATATATATGGCTGCCCCATCAAGTCATCTTCCTAACTCATATTGGTTTCCTCTTTATAATTCGACCTTGTGTGATATTATTGGTATCCTTGGTCCATCCAAAAGTATATATGTTTTATATTTTATATTTTTATTTCTCTCAGTGCAACACAGTTTTTTTATCAGTTTTTGTTCCATATCTTTTGCTAGTTTAATACTTTTGACTTGTTAAAATTTATATTATTGGTATCCTTGGTCCATCTTGGTTTCGCATTTTCCGTTTCACAGTTTTATAATATAAACAAAATTATAAAAATAAAAGAAAAAAAGAAAAAAAGGAAAAAAGGAAAAAAACCCCCGAAAAATAGGGGGTACAAATGATAGAAATAGGGAGGTCTTTATAACCTACCACTTCAACCTTTACCATAAAGAGTTGACTCGTTGAGTCATAACTAATTAGAGGCTCACAAAACACAAAAAAATAAAAATAAAATTATATGTATGTAGAAATAGTCATTAATAATACAAAAATGGTTATATACACCTAAAACATTAAAACAACGATACTAAAATAAAATTATTTCCATGCAGTTATGCCTCGTATTATACGTATATAACAGAAGCGTAAGAGTTTTTGTGGCCATCGTTAAGTGGTAGTCATGTGCAATTGCACAACCTGCAATCCTCTAAAAACGGCCCTGTTACTACATGTCGAATATCTATATGAACAAAATAATATTTGACGCATATAAATCACCTCGGCCTCTTGTCAAATTCAATTGATACAATCCAGAGTAATATACAAAGTTATTTAGTATATATATAATACTCATCTTTATTCAAACCTAAAGATTTCTTTCCTCTTTCACTACAAAAAATTAGTTAAATCATCCCATTTTAAAGGTCAAATGTTCACGGTTAAAACCGTGTAACATTATAAAATCTGCACATTGTTACATGCGATAATAGTGAGTGTGAAAATTTTTCTTACACATATAAGTATGGAAATATTATCTAAATGTCTACAATTAAAAGTGTGGAAACATTCTATGAATAAGTATGACAAAATTGCAAAGATGTAAAACATTTTTGTGGACAAAGTGTCATAATATCTACACTTATAAGTGTGACCTTTTAGTAAAAAACTTTTACTTCACTTATAAGTGTAGTATACACACTTATATGTGTGGATTTTTTTTAAATATTTGTGACATTTACAAATATGATAAAATTATGTTCCATATAAAAAAAATTACAGTTTTTTTTAATATTTGTGACTTACAAATATGGTAAAATTTAGGCCGGATGGTATGGTGAGTGAAAACTCACATTTCACCTCAGCGCCACATCAACCTGCTCTCTCCAACTTTAAAACTTACTACAACTCACCTTTCAACCGTAATAGCAACCATAAACTCACATTTCATTAAAATGACCACTTTATATAAAATATACCCCACTATATACCACACACACTCACAACTAAAATAAAAAATAATAAAAACACATTCAGTAACACAACTCACTTTAACTCACCAAAGATGAGTCACTCACATTTCGTGTCCCAACTGTCGCGCGACTTTGCTTGGCCGGAATAGAACTCACCTTTCACCAAAGGTGAGTAAGTCATCTTTGGTGTCGTCTAGCCTTAGTTTTAACAAGTGTAAACATTTTATCTTTTGTCCGTACCATTCCAACTGTCCCAAATCCAAGAAAAGTATAAAAAAATAGAACGCATAAGACACAACACTACCAATGACATGATCACTCCTATCAGTCAAGCCAATAAGCTGAACACAGAATCAAAAATTGTATAGAAGTAAGTTTAAAGTAAGACTACAGTTATAAATAGTAAGCCAGTAGTAAATATAAAAAGTACTTTTTTTCCCTATTTTAAGATACCCAAAAAAGTAACCCTAGAAATATTTTAAGATACCCAAAAAAGAAAGACAAACAGACAAACATCATGTCTTAGATCTTCCAGAAAGACTCAAAATTTACCAAAATTAAGATATATCCCAGATCATTTTACCCAACTTATAACCTACCCTTTTTTCATATACAAAAGTTGAAAGCAGAAGAAAACCCTAAATTGCAATGGATCCATACTCAGAAGAAAGCTACGACAACCACCAAGATTTCAACAACCTATCCATCATGGCATCTGGCTCCTCCTCCATATCTCCTGCAGTGGCAACCACCCCTAGCCGCTACGAAAGCCAGAAACGTCGTGATTGGAACACCTTTTGTCAGTTCCTAAGAAACCATTATCCACCACTTAATGTTTCTCAATGTACTGGAACAAATGTGCTTGAATTCCTAAGTTACCTAGACCAATTTGGAAAGACTAAGGTTCATACCGTGATCTGCCCTTTTTATGGGCATCCAAATCCGCCTGCCCCTTGTCCTTGTCCACTTAGACAAGCTTGGGGCAGTCTGGATGCCCTGATAGGCCGTCTTAGGGCGGCCTATGAAGAGAATGGTGGAGCTCCTGAGGCAAACCCTTTTGGGGTTCGTCCCGTGAAGCTTTACCTTCGTGAGATCCGTGATTTGCAATCAAAAGCAAGAGGGATAAGCTACGAGAAGAAGAAGCGAAAAAAGGCTGCTGGCACCTCAACAAGTTGATGACATTTGAATTCAAGAAACAAAAATGATGCAAGTTATTATATTGATGTTGGATCTTGGTATGCATTGATCTTTCCTACTATGTTATTTTCTTTGACTTTATGTTCTTAAATGTGGAATTATCCAGACCCTAGAGTACTATTGTTGATGTTCAATTCATTACTTATGTTTCTAATTATTCATTTCTTGAACCATCTTACTTAACTTTTCGATACAAACTAGCTAAAATATACAATACCAAATAAAAAATATCTAATGTGGAATGATGAATACAGTTATGGACAAATTTCCAACCATGATACTACATTACTGTAATATATATGTTTGTTTAAAACCGAATTGTCTCCCAAAAACTAGCTAGTTATGTTTAACCTTTACATTAGAAACATGTAACGAAAATACAAATACGATTTTGTTCATCTAGGAATTTAGTCAAGTACGAAGCCATATATACGCGAGAGGGTTCTGATTAAACTTGTCAAGTTTCGTCTATGCAACTAAACCCCTTGAACACTTAATTATATGTCTTTTTAGTGTAGTTTCAACTGTGAACATGTTGCAAGCATTACTAATTATAATACCAAATTATAATAAATATAAGAAATTATCTACTGCTCGATCTCCTAGATATAGATTTTCAGGTAGGGAATATTAACTTTTAGTGCAATTTACAGTTGAAGTGGTAGAAACTGGTACTTCAGATTGATTGATAACTAGCAGACTAGCAGTAGTGCTATTTATTGAACTTGGACTTAAGTACTTGAAATTTTCTTGATTTCAACTAAGAGATGTAGATCAGTAAGAGACTATCCAACTGCTACAATGATCATCTATTTTAGTTCTATTTTTTTGCAATTCCTAAGCTGATGTCATTTTAATAACAACCAACTTACAACAGCTGAGCAAGCATCCTCAACCATTACAACCAATAAACATCCTAAGAAAAAACACTGTTAAACAGCGAAAAGCTAAAATAACCAGGACATCTAACAACACCACCTTAACACCATCATATCCTAGCAATTCCTAGCTGCTGTTATGTATATTGTCTAATCATAGATATTTAGTCTGCAGTTTTTTCAGTTGAGTGTGATGGTTAGAAGTAAAATTTGATATTAAGATTATCAGTTAGATGTCTTTGTCTTTTGTTACCTATCTTTAGCTATATACATATATCCATGCTTAACGTGCGTGAGAAATGCAATTCGCAATCTGTAACCTTGATTCACTTTTTT
>BQNB010141257.1:0-17295 GCA_026074375.1 Tanacetum coccineum
GATATGTCCTACACACTCGATTCATTAGATCCATAAATACCGCTGGTGCATTAGTCAAACCAAAGGGCATTACTGTGAACTCGAAATGTCCATAACGAGTTCTAAACGTAGTCTTTGGAATGTCATCCTCATGGACTCTTAGCTGATGGTATCCAGACCTAAGATCTATCTTAGAGAAGTATTGTGATCCTTGAAGTTGATCAAACAGATCGTCTATCCTAAGGAGTAGATAACGGTTCTTAATGGTCAACGTGTTCAACTCTTTATAATCTATGCACATCCTAAAGGATCCATCCTTTTTCTTAATGAACAATACCGGTGCTCCCCAAGGGGATGAGATAGGTCGAATGAAACCTTTGTCCTAGAGTTCTTTGAGTTGCCCAGATAACTCCTCCAATTCAGAAGGTGTCAAACGATAGGGAAACTTTAAAACCGGCATTGCTCCAGGGGTTAACTCAGTCCGAAACTTGATTTCCCGAATAGGCGGCAATCCAGATAGGTCATTCGGGAATACCTTGGGAAAATCTCTCACTACTACGATCTCTTCTTGTTTCTTCTCTTTAGCCTTAGCACTCAACAAGTGTCTCACTTCCTCTTCCATTCTTTCTCCTAACACTCTAAGCACTTTGCCACCTAGTAGAGTTATCCTAACTACCTTCTCGTGACAAATTATTTTAGCCTTGTGGTCCGACAACCAATCCATTCCTATAATCACATCAAAACTCCCACTTCCAAATGGTATCAGATTAATGTCAAACACGTGACCTTCTATTTCCAGTTTACAACCTCTAATAACTTTATCTATTTCTACTAGTTGCCCGCTAGCTATCTCAATCCCATAACTAAATCCTATATCCTAGTCCTCTTATTTTCATCATTCACATTCCTATCTCTACTTGGCTCTCCATCATTTCCTCTCTTCTCAGGGTTCTTCTTGATTGATCCATTCCTATGGCTTCATCAATTAACACACCAGCTTTTAGTACAACACTTTAAATCATTGTTAGCTCCGTTGTTGTCACCATCCCACGGATCTGTGAAGCAAGGCCATACACGTACCTCTCAATCCTTTTGTTTTTCAAGGTTACTAAGTGGGGAACTAACCTAGCCAACTTATGGAACCTATCAGTATACGCATCATGTCCAGCTTTGACCATGGCGCGATTCCACAGCTTAGTTTCCAACTTTTGCATCTCATTACTTAGACATAACTCCAATCTCATCAATACCTTTAAGTCATCACATGACATACCAATAGCTACCTCACGGTTCTATGTGTGAATCTAAGAATTCTACCACATTAAAGCCTTATCGCAAATAAACCAATAGTGTACTTCACTTTTTGGTCATCTCCACATCCACTCATGTCATAAACTAACTCCATCTTCTCTATCTAACGGGTATAAACTATAGTACTTCTATTACCATCATACTCCTTAGGATTACAAACTAAGAACTCCTTATACGAACAACCTCCTTGGTTATTATTCACCGACACATTCCTAACATTACCTTGAATGTCTTCATTGACCACATTTCTATTTTGGTTCCTATTATCTCCCTGATTGCTATCTTGGTTGCCTACTTGAGCTAAAATAGTGGGTAGCAAGTTCTGCAATTGCTGGGCAATGATTGTAGAGAAGTCAGGGACTCCATCCATGCCCTCATTAACTTTAACACTTTGGTCATTTCCTTGACCATTAGGTTCACCAGTTGGTTCAACATTCCTCCTCCTAGGCTCTCTTACTCTTCTACCTTCACTACCAACTCGTCTACCTGTTCCCCCTCCTTATGATGTGGCAGCAGGCCGGCTAGCACTTCGGGTCATCACCCTTGGCGGCATTATCCACACGAGGGAAACATAGGCAATGTTAGGTAGGAGGGAAAAGGTTAACTCATATAAGCTTAATATATATACCATGCATCATACGGTCCTAAGGTGTCAACACCGATTTGTGAGGACGATAATACTAAATATGCGTGAGTCATGATACGTTTATAATTACGTTGGCCATCGTAATTATACCCGTATCCTTTCTCAGTTGTACTTAGTATTAGGCTCACACATTTCAATGAATGACTTAACTAGTACAATATTCCATATAACCACATAAGCACGTATAAGCGAAACACCGCGCACATAGATCCTATGACGCAACTATATGTAGGTTCCTAGGTTATAGTCTAGGCCAAACCACCTAGTTCTCTATAACCTTGGATCTGATTACCAATCTGTCACACCCCGTCATAGGCGGAAACATAGGAATGCAACATAATGATCAATCATAACACAAGATACATAATATAGAAAATCAAAATGCATTAATGAAAAGTGTCATGATGACCATCAACCTCAATACAACCTTGAGTGACGTCCCATCCAAGAACACAACACATAGTCGCTTATTATTACAATCATAAGCCTACGCAAGGGTCCATACAATCTTAAACCTTAATCCTCAAGAAAACCAAATCCATAGCGTACATCAAATGCAAGACTTCTCAAACAAGATTCCTATGCGATTCTTTAAAAGTCTGCTACATGTACCACAACCTTAGCGATTATTAACTTCACCTGAAAATGATACTCGAAAAAGTCAACAATAATATTGGAGTCGAAAAAGTCAACAATAATATTTGGTGAGCTTATAGGTTTGACATTAATACCCAGTTGAGGTGAATGCACTTTAAAAAGTAGACAATATGTACTATATTGCAGTGAATTATTGCAAGTATACCTTATGACTTAGATTCCCCGCTAATCAGTGTACTATGAGAATCCTAGCATTCCCGCTGTAGTCAGACATTCCTCCAGCACTATCCAATGCTCCTTAGAGTCGTAAACTTCCGATAGGTCACTTTCGCACCTTTAAATGGGTGTTATTTAGCCCTACAGCTTGGAGATGTTAGATATAGGGCAGGACCACACAAGACATGGTAAATCCGTGTGCCATATCACATACTCATTGCCGAGGCATCTCGATGCATGTAAGTTCAAACTAAAAACTACTAATATTCATCATAGCGTCATAAGACATATATTGTCCCAAATACACAACCTATTTCTGCATAGTTCTGACAAACAGTATTACAAGAACACTATTTGCTGTCTCGTTTTCAACCTCACAGAAATAGATGTAATAAGTAGGTCTAAGAGAACTCACCTCACGAAAGAAATCTCAATATCCTCAAAAAAGCCGAAATTGCAACGAGTAGTCTTCGAATCAAGTCGTTAGCTCCATTTAATGTCCCATTTTAATCATTCATTTCCAAAATAGCTTTCAGGTTTCGATGCATAGAGGTCAGATGCATTGTACAGTTATCTTTAACATTTTAGTGGTGTGATGGTTGACGACTTAACTTCAAATGATACCATATCCAAATCATTCTTAAGTATATATACTGTTATATTTTTTAAGTTAATAATAGTTCAAGTAATATAAGATAATATAAATACTTATAAATTATACTTCACCTCGATAAATCCGTTCCGTAAACTTAATTACCCCTTAATATAATTTTTAGGTATACGATATGAAAACGTTGAGTTTTGTTAAATTTTTAGGGAAGTTTCAAGAAATAAAACTTATTATTTTTTCTGTCTTTAGTCGATTATTAAAATAAGATAAATTAATAATTTATTTTCCTTATCATATTGGAAAATTCACGTTCTGGCGTAAAGAATACTTAAGTTGACTATTTTACAATTTTTTGACTTGACCCGTACGTTTATACAACATTTCCAAGGTTTTTAAAACCTTAATTTCCAAAACACTGTTTTCACAAATGTTTCATCATTATTATTCGACAAAAATCAAAAACCTTTCTCGGAATGTTCACGCCAAATAGTATTTTATCCTAAAACAACTTTTTCAACATTAATACTAATATGTTGTTTGCTTTCAAAGTTCCTCAAACTCGCATAACATGTAGTTAACGTTGATTGGGCTTGGAGGCGCCACATTAAGGATCAATTAAGAGAATTTTAACCATTATTATATATTAATATGTGTATTTGGCCCAATATAAAGCCCTTTTAGTGGAAATAACGCCCAAATAACTAAGTAACAAGAATGTAACCGGACCACATAAGCTCCGTAGTAAGATCGGCCCTACCAAGGACTTATCTGGGCGCTAGTGAGCCTCATGTAAGCTCCAAAATCAATTATGTATTTAGAAGTTTATAAATAAACTAATAAGCTACGTATCGTATTTGGTTATCACCGTAAGATATAAAAATAGTCCAAAAAAAATACGACATACTAGAGTAATAACCAAAAACAATTCTTTTGTGTTTTCCCTTCTTAACCGTGAGCTAATAAGCTCAAAATAAGCTATTCGAGCTTAAAAATAAGCCAGAACAAAGCTGTATATACGCAAATAAAGTACATAGAAATATTTGTTTTTCAACTCGCATGCAAGACATCATATCAAAATCTAACAAAAACCTTATCCTTCTTTTAGATTTGTCTATTCGACACAAAAAACACACCCTTTTACTGAACTTTCGCAAACTTTTATTTTCGTTTGCTTAACAAACGGGCGTAAAATATACATTATACATCATTTATATACATCAAAGTACAAGCGCTAAGAAAAGAATTTATAAAACTTATAAAGAGGGTTTCAAAAGAGCGAGAACGAATGCGAACCGACTACCCAAACGTAGTTTTTATGACCCCATGCATATTGGTATCAACCCGGTATAAATTGACTTTCCCGAATTGACCTCTTTGGTTCTTGATCAAAATACTTGAAAAATAAGTGTGTTTTTTTTTTGTAGGGTTTGCTGTTTCGAAAAATCAGCCAAGAGAACGAGAGGATATTTTTGAATTTTTATGTGTTTTTTTGTAACTATGTGTGTTTTGAAAGCAAAAAGGACAATATATGTTAGGGTATATGACACCTGTACACACATCTGTACAGACCTCTGTACGGTATATAGCTCCTGCACACACCTCTCAAACAAACAAAGAATACAAACAAGGCTTACAAAAAGTAAATGCGGAATATAATCGACACAAGATATAATGTCGTATCCACGACTAGGATAGTCGTGGCAGTCCATGGGATCGAACCAGAGAGATATTATTAAGCTCTGAGCTTCTAAGAACTGCTTAGGCCTAATGCCAAACTACACCGATCGTTTCCGAATATGCTTACGACCCGTGCTAAATGCACGCCCAGGTAAAACGACAACTGTGGGCTACAAACACCATTCACCCTGATCCTAGCTTACAATTAAATCAGAGGGATGTTATTTAGTAAGTGTACAAACCCATCTATTATGTTTATTATTTACTGTATGTGGGTTGGGTTTTGCATTCTTAACAATCTCCCCTCAAGATACCCTCTGCTGTAGTATCCATAATAGGCTCTTCTTCACGATAAAATGAGTAACATGTTTTCAGAGTCACTGGACAGTTGTCCCTCCACTATACTGACAGCGTGATCTGGTCTACCTGAGCTATCGTTAAATCTGGATCTAAATGGGGTTGCACCACTGTCGTCATTTGCTACATCTGGGGGCCCTATATCAGTCTTTACGAATCTGAACAACTTTCCTTACTAGAGGCTGATCAGATTCAATGTTCTCCATCTCAAGGTAATCTCTATAAAACTTATGAACCCCTTCCTTTTAACTAATGCTACGCTCTAACCTTTCTGTACCGTTCCAAACTATACGGAACATCACGCTACACACAACAAAAGCAGGGGTAGAGGAGACTTTCAATACAGAGGTATCTGGAAGACTAAGAATCATTAAACTGGATGTATAACCTTCCCTTTTACACATTGCTACTGCCTTAACACTTTCTGTATAGCCGAACATAAGGAACTTGTTGCATACCCAAACACAGGGTATGAGTGAGACTTTTGATACACAGTATTTGGTATCCTGTAGAACTTCTATTATTAAATGGGAATAACCTCTCGTCTGGTAAGAAACCATCCTCCTTATCAATTTCACTCGAACGCCTGTTGAAGTGCGCAGAGCTATCAACTTCGAGTTATCATCCTAACTCGGTGGCAACCATCACTGCAAGGCTCTTCAGACTGTTCCATAATCGCTTCAACAAAGATAAGGACCCTTGTCACTCTCTTCATGAATCCGACAAGCTTTGCCTCAACTGCAAACCTTTAGATCTTCGGCAAGATGAATGTTAAACTCTTAGTATATCTGTCAACAGTATTAAACACTTTCTGCCTTGAGCATCAGGTGTCTAACTGTCATTAAGCGACTTCCTTCAACCTTATCAAACTCCTGTCTGATTGCTCTTATGCTACACCCGCCTAAAGTGTAGACATCTATAGTAACATAGTGATAACTTCGCTTCTGTGTGTCTAGACTCCCACTCGACTTTTGTTTACTAACTGTAAGCACATAACCAAGCACATGCTTCTTAGAGCATCTATCCTTCATCTCGAACTCTTGAGACAACTGTCTCTTGAGCTTCTTGATTTTTGCCATGTCGAAGCCTGTTGCAACAACATTGTCATCAAATTTATAACAGTAAATATTAATAAGGTAACGACTAGAAAATTTCTTTTTAAATAGCAACAATGGTCTATAGTCAATCTCTTGTACCTCTTTGGTCCTCTACATATAACTGTCGCAACATTGTCAAAGTTACGCCCATTGTCCGGGTGCTTGCTTTAATCCGTATAGATTTTTCTTCCACTTGCACACGAGGTTTTCTTCTTTCCCAGCTTAGTGAAAACCCTCTGGTTGTGTCATATAGATGTGTTTTCATCCGCAAGGTTGACCATGTAGAGAAGGTGTTTGTTGACTTCTGTATTGCTCGAGAATGCAAGTTGTCTTAGTGGCCCTATAATACTGCAAGACTAACTGATTGTAGTCATCATGTCACAACTGGAGAGATATCTTGTATTGTAGTTACCCTTGTTTTTAGGTTGGAAACCCTTTGTAATACAATCTAGCTTTGCCACCTTTTCTTGCTCCATCATGCTCGTTCTTTAACTTTTGAACACCCACTTTTGCTTTGTTATGCATTCTTCCTGCTGGTTATCTGACTAAGGACCAAGTTGTTCTTTTCAAGTTATACCGGTCTCTTACATTCCTAATAAGCCTTTTCCATTGTATGAATTATTTGCTACTCAAGGCTTCTGAGTAAGACTCTGGTTTATCATTCTCTATCAGTAACAAATAGTTTGCTGATAGAGAGTACCTTACTAGAGCCCTAGACTCTCTGGTGGATCTTTATACATGTGGAGTCTTAGAGCCTCCCTCCTCGGAGGATGCTTTGTCTTTAGAGTCTTCTTCATCTGATCTTTCACTATCCTCGAAGCTCTCACTGTTTTTGAATCCCTCACTCGTATCTAAGCTTCCACCTAGGCTCTAAGTGATTTCTAAACTTCAACCATGCTCGCGTAACGCGCTATGATTTTTTTTTGCAGCTTCCTTGTGAGTCATCTAACACTATTGTCGTTTGATTGCTTAGTTAAGTTACTAGAATTGTATTGCAGCCCTTGGCTCCATGATAGGAGCTTCCTCGATTAAATGTGAATCTCTGTTATAATTTTGGGCGCGACCTTGGAGACTTCTTCTGAATCCCTACAAAGTGATATCCCATCTCATCTGAGCCATATCCTATGAATATGCACTTCACAGACTTTGAATCTAGCTTATCGCTTGCAACATCTTTTACCTTAACGTAGGAGTCACACCCAAATACTCAAGTAGTGCGTGATCTTAACTTCCGTCCTTTGCCATTCCGCTTTGGAATTCGCATAAACCTAAAGGTAGTGGTAGGTGGGTCCACAACTTTATTAAGTAAGCTGCCATAGTAAGACTAATCTTCCAACACATTTGGGAGCCATCGCTATGAAGCCTTCATACTCTTTTGTCTCTCATTTCAATGTTTGTTCATTCTTCTGCAACACTATTCTGTTGATTTGGTATTTTAGGACTGTTTTCAGCATCCTAATAGCGTTTTTGGCAACAATATGTCTTATATGAGATCTTGGGCTACTATACTCTCCACCATTAATCAGAGTTTTTCAAGCACTTCACTCGAAGTTTGTTTCATGTTCTCCACTTGCAGCCTTCCACTTCTTAAAGGTGTTGAATTACCTTAGTTGATTTTTAAGGAAATAAACATCATTACATCTTGTTGCTTGTCATCGAATAAATGGTAAACATAGTAGCGGGATTCTCGCCTATTGATGCAAACAGTGTTAGGACCATAGACATCTGTTGTGAACTTAGCACTTCGACTACTTTTTTCTTGGCCTCTGTGTTTTATGTGTATTCCCAGGACTTTATGAAGCTTATCTTCTTCCTGATGTTTCGCCAATTACTCTATGGCTCATCAAGAAGCCTACAACAACCTTGTTTGTAGAAATCTGGAATCTCTCCTTCTAAAGGCTAGAAATCTTCATACCCTTCTCACTAATGTGCCCACAGCCTTTGGTGCACACGAGCTGCATTGCCCCTACCTCAATTAGTTGTGTTAATTCCATTCAAGAGGGTTACGCCTCATCCATATGTGGCTTCATTACTGTTTTTTTCCCATGAGTTTGAGCTACCACCAAACTACCTTTAGAAACCTTCCACTGCTGGTCTCCAAAGCCAATGTGGTACCCTTCTTCATCAAGCTGCCCAACAGAGATTAACCTCTTCTTTAGGCCTAGAATGTACCTAACATCCTTCAGAGTCCAACTTGTACCAAAAGAAGTTTTAAGGACAACATCCCCAACGCCTGCAATGTCTACAGTCTTGTCATCTGCTAAACAAACCTTACCAAAGCATAGCTTGAACCTTTCTAACTCTTCTTTGCAATAGGTGGCATGGAACGATGCACCAGAATCCATTATACGATCATCAATCGTATTCTCAACGCAACATACCAATGTGTCATCATAGTCTCCAGCTACCATGTTAACCTCCTTATCCTCGGAGGTTACAGGCTTGGAACACTGATTCTGAAAGTAGCCCTTCTAGTTGCAATTCTAACACGTGATATCCTGCATGTTCTTGGACTGACCTCTCTTCTTTGATTTCGATCTACTTTTGTTCTGCTTCTGCCCTCTATCTTGCTTTCTGCCCCTGCCTTTGTCTTTTGCACTTAACAAGGAGTTCGAGTACTCTCCAGATGTATTCCTACGGGTATCTTTCCTAAGAATTAAATCATAAATGTTATCGAACTTAAGCTTAGTACTTCCAGTTGAACCACTAACTATTGTAACTGTGCCTGACCAGCTCTCGGGCAATGAAGAGAGTAACAAAAGAGCTTGTACTTCATCATCGAATTTAATATCAACCGACATCAACCTTGATAGGATTGAATTAAACTCGTTTACATGATCTATAACTGAGGCTCCTTTTTTCATCTTCGTATTAACCAACTGTCGAATAAGAAACACCTTATTTGATGCACTAGGTTTCTCGTACATGTTGGACAGAGCCTTAAATAAGTCGTATGCAGTCTTCTCATTGACAACGTTGTAGGCTACGTTCTTCGCCAATGATAGCCTAATCGCACCCAAAGCCTGCCTATCTAGCAGGGCCCAGTCCTTAGCCTTCATGCCTGTAGGTTTGGCTTCTGCCAAAGGCTCGTGAAGCTTCTTCTGATACAGATAGTCTTCAATCTACATCTTCTAGAACCTAAAATCATGACCATCAAACTTGTTGATCTTTATCTTACCGTCTTCTGCCATTGTTTATCATATCCTGGATCTGATACCACTTTGTTAGGGTATATGACACCTGTACACACCTCTGTATAGACCTCTGTACGGTATATAGCTCCTGCACACACCTCTCGAACAAATAAAGAATACAAACAAGGCTTACGGAAAGTAAATGCGGAATATAATCGACACAGGATATAATGTAGTATCCACGACTAGGATAGTCATAGCAGTCCACGGGATCAAACCAGAGAGATATTATTAAGCTCCGAGCTAAACTACTCAGGCTCGTGCTAAACTGCATGATCATGCCAAAATGCACGACCCGTGCCAAACTGCACACCCTGTGCTAAACGGCATGACCCGTGCTAAACTGCACGGGGTACAAACACACACACCCTAATCCTAGTTTACAATTACAATGAGAGGAAAATTTATAAGTGTGAAACCCATCTTCAGTTTACTTATTCTACCGATGTAGGATTGGGTTTGCACCCAACAATATATTCATGTACCAACTAGACAACCTTTCTAAAAACAAGCCTTCTTGCCCCCTCTTTGGTACAAATTTCGTTCAAGCATCCTAGGGGCTCGGGTTGCCTTCTTTTTGTATCGGTTTTGCTTAAAACTCAAAAACCTTGATCATAAAATATTCCCCGAAGTTACTTTGCATTTTTATTCATCTTAAAAATACTTTTCCAATAACCTAGTGTATTTACTTGATATATTTCCACGTTATACTTCCTAAAAACTCATTTGGACATTAACGGACGTGTCGGGACTCGTTTTTTGGCATTTCTCAAAAATTCACGGGTCAACCACCCGGAACATAAATAACATAAATACCCTCTAAAAGGATTATTATACACCATAAACCATCAAACACCTCAATCTCATAGATTTACCACCGTCAACACGGTACATATTCTAATAAAACTGACAAACGTCAAATAGTCAAAGGACTAATATTAGAATATTTAAAACATTAAATTGGCAAGGGTTATAATAGTATACACAATCATCATATTTATGATCATTATATCCACAATGTATGCAAGAAGGAAAAGGTATTGCTGGCCTTGAAGGTTTGGATCTTAAGAAAGATTCACCTTGACCAGTATGATACTGAATTAAATTCATGAAAGACATAAATTCAACATGATCACATGTTCTGTGATTTGTTCACTTGCACTTTTTACAAAACAAGACTTCATAACAATTCTCAAAGAGATGATTATTTTGTCCACATAGTTCACAATTCATTTTGAACTGAGTTTTGTATTTGTTTTGAAGTGCATTGGGATAAACCTGTTGAGAATTCTTGTTTCTGAAGTAAGATGACTTATTCTTGCTAATTTTTAATTTTAGTTCATTAAGTTCTTTCATTACAATAGCCAAAGGAGGATCATCTTCCATTTTTACATTCTTTGACTTACCAGCAGGAGCTGAATTAGTTTTAGAAGCTGAAGAACTTTTGTTGCCTCTAGCAGGAGCTGAAGAAGGTTCATTTATTTTGATACCTTTTAAAGTTTCAGCTTTGAATGTGGATTTTAACTTCAAAATTTATTTGATAGTCTTTGGTCCAAAAACAGGTTCAGCATCAGTATGCTTCTCCAGTGGAGGAAGGGGAGTGTTATAGACTGAAGATTCATCCGTTGAATCATAATCAGTCGCAGAGCAACAACTGATTGGTCAGTTGTGTTCTTTATGACTCATTTAAGGGTACTCTTACCAGTATCATTGATTTGACAACGTTACAATCTTCAGCCTTCAGATAACATAGGTTTATTACTACCAGTAATAGACACCTTTGAGTTATCTGCTAAAGACTTTATAAACACTGGATCTTTTGGCTCAGAGCTGGAGGTATCTTCAGTGAGTTGGTTAATTCCCAGATTTTCTTCTTTTGAGTGGGAATTTGTTCATTGATACACTAATTAACTTTATTAGAACTGTTTAGCCATGCTTCTGTAACAGAAGTTAGCTCTTTCAGTTCATTTCTTAAGTTTTGATTCTCTTTGAGAATCTCAGTGTTTACATGCTGCATGGTAAGAAGATCAAGCTTTGCTTGTTTTAATACCAAAATATGTTCTTTGCATGTATTTAGTTCTTGAACAAGATTTCTATGACTTAGACATGAGATTGTTCTTTGTTCTTCAAATTGTTTATAATCATACAAGATATATCTAGAAGATTTTCTTATCATCATTATCTTCCATTTCAAGAAGAGTGTGTACCTTTTTCATAGAGATCTTAATCTATTCACCATTTATGGCACTTTCTTTGCTAACAGAAACTCTGTCTTCATCAGCAAGAGCCATAAGAGCTTTAACTTCAGTTACTTCATTGTCGTCAGATGACACTTCTTCTTCATCCCAATCATATGTGTTAGCAATTAGACCTTTGTTTTTGCCTAAGGACGAATTAGGAGCTAAAGCACTGGAACTGAGGAGGGCTAGTTTAGCTTTGACTTTGTTGTATTTGGCTTCAAAGTCTTTGGTATGCCTTGGTTTAGGTTTGTACTCAGATGAATGGAGAAGTTTTGGTTAAAAAGGTGACCGATATGAGGGAACTGATGTCTTTGACCAACAGTCTCTTGCAAAATGACCCTTCTTGCCACATTTGTGACATTCAGTTTGGTTAGTTGCTTTTGCACTGCTAAAACTTTGAGTACCCTTTTTGAAGAACCTTTTAGATTCGGCTAAAAGAGCTCTTGATTTGTATTCTTCTTCAAGGTCATTTATGTACTCTTGACTACTTCTTGTATCCTCTTCATCACCAGGACTATCTTGAAAGTCCTGGACAATAGAGGTAGAGAAGAAGGCAGTTGAAAAAGGTGTTTTTAGAGACAAGAGATTTGCTCTTTTCAGTCTCATAAATAATGTCTATTAGGTTTTCTTCATATTTGAGTTTAGCAAATAGAGAAGCAAGCTCATAATCTTTCACATGATTTGTGTTTCTGAGACTTCAGCCAAAACTTAGCCACTTCTTTGGTCACCCATTTATGAACCCAATATTTATTTCAACCTTTGAAAAATGCCATCATTTACTAATTCATTCATCAAAGCTTTATATCTGGTGAAAGTTTGTGTTAGAGATTCACCTTCTTTGAATTTGAAGGTGTTATAGCATAAATTCAGGTCCATGACCCTACTTTCTTTTACATCAGATGGCCCCTCGTGATATAGTATCAGGTCATCCCAAGTAGATTTGGCAGTTAAGCAGTTTATGACAGAGTTCATTTGGTCATCTGGAAGCACAGACATATTGAGACTTTTGAGTCGCTGATCTAACTTAGTAGCTTTTCTCTCCTTAGGTATCCATTGTGTCTCTGGCTTCCTTTGACCAGCTTCCATATAGATATAAGGACCGTTTGAAATGATGTTTTCAAATTAAGGTTCAATACCAATGATATGGCACATGAACCTCTTTTCCAATTGGTGAAATTTTCCACCTCTAGTACAGGAGCGGCATTTAGCTGGCCACCCTTATATTCAAGAATCTGTGGTACTTCTATTGCTGCTATTTAAGATGGATCTTGATTTTAAAAATCTTTAAGCTTTTTTATATATCCTTTTAAAGAGATTTTATAAACCAGAAGGCTCAGATACCACTTGTTGGTCCCTTGTAATCTGATATAGGGTTTATCAAATTAAACTAATCAGATTCCATGGCAACGAAGTAAGTTTTAAACATATATATATGAGGAATATAAAGAACAAGTTTAAAACACACAGAAGTACTTTTCAACGTATAGGTTCTTATTAGAATCAAATAAAGAATCTATGACACACCTTGCTTGCGGAATAGCAAGGTGGTTGAATGACAATTGAGGTGTTATCTCCTTCGAACTTAAACTCTAACCAAAGTTAAGAGAGTAAGAAAACAAACTACTTATGACTAAACTAAAGCTTCAGCTTCAGTAGTACCATTCAGTTTGTTTGAGAGATAAATGAACTCTTCAATGTGTATCACATTAATTGGAAGAGATAGCATTTACTCTGGGAATCCCTTTCCTTTTATAGGCAAAGGGATTAGGGTTTACAAGTTAACCTAGTACGCGTGTCATGCATCCAATGGGTGGTTGAGATACTATTTAATGCAGACGTGCTCTAAAGTACCAGATATATTCCTTTAAGGAAAAGTTGTTGTACTTCTATACCAACTTTAGAAGCATATTTTCTTGAGGAGATTGCTTTATTCCTTTTGACATAAAGTAATCTTTTTTCCCGCCTTGTAAACCTTCTAGAAGTGAAACAAACGTTTCAAACTTCTATTAAGGAGATAGACAACATTCAGCTTGGAATTGTCAACCAAGCTGAACTGAAGCTCTTTCCAATGACTTTCTTCAGTTTTCGTACCGCTACATAAACTGAAGTAAAGATACTTCCTAATCTTTTAAGGACCTGAAGAGCTAACGCTGAAGAACCTTCAGCGACTCAAACTGAAAGACTTCTGCTTGAGTAATACTTAGGGGATTTTATGTTTAAATCTACTGAAATACTAAAGGGCTCCAGAATTGAACCCAATAGAAAGTATTAAAGGAAAGATAGAATAGCTATAATAGGATGTGGAAGTATTATTTAATGTTTGAATTATGTAAAGTCAAGATGGTATAATTTTCTCAAGGGACATATAGTCCTTGATTGGAAATGTTGAATAAATTGATTAAGAGCGTTGCGTAAGAAATGAGTTAACTACAAAGATTGAATAACTATGGTAAAACATGTCAAGAATGACTTAATGACCTTAGTAAAAGTCGAAATGTGATATAAATAATCAAGAAGTAGAACGAGTCAAGGGTTTTGTTTGTGGTATAGTTTTGCTAGAGTTGCAAAACCATATATGTTGTTACAACCAGTTAGGTAAATATTTGAAAATGAAAAGATGAAATGAGGGGTCAAATGTGACTAAGTTTTGGTTAATATTAGACGAAGAGATTTCGAGAATGAAATCTAAATAAGGGGGTAGATTTGTAACACCCCAAAACTGGATTTAAGTATTTAATTTCGAGAATGCCATTGGAATAGTTTGACTATGATTTTTATAAGTATGAATGCATTATGTTATTGGCTAGTCAAACCCGAAAGTCAAACCATTAGTCAAGTACATGTAATATGAAAGTAGAAAGTATAATGTACCACATTTATGAAAGAATAAGACCTAAGGGACTAAAGTTGCCAATGTGGCAAACTTCTAACTATCAAATAGCTAGATATTTCCTACACTTTCAAAAATGTTCCAGGAGTGTGTGGGTGACAACATAACAAAGAAGAAGAGGGAAAAAATATAGAGCTTTGATGATTAAGGATTAGTGTTTATGCTCTAAACTTACGAGTGTCATGCCCTAGCAATGATCTTCCTCAAGTAAGTAATCTTTAATTCAAGTTTGATTGGAAAATTAAGTTAGGGTTCTACATACCTAATTTGGGGTTTTTCATCATATGATCAAGATATGATCGTATGATGATTAAGAATGATGAAGGGTATGTTATTTGTTATAGTATTGTTTTACGTGATGTTATTTGGTGAAGGTTATGGTTAGGAAGCATAAAGGATGATGGGGATGATGTTCTTGGTTATAGCCATGGAAGCCAAGGTAAATAATTTTGGTTATAATGTGTATAATATTGATGTTATCATCTATGTGATTATGAATCAAGGTGTGAAGGTTTTAAAGGATTGACTTAGAAAGTATGAAATGAGTAGAGACTTGACTAGTTAGATATGTGTATGTTAGTATTTGGTTATAGATTAATTAATGTATGTGTTGAATTTGTTATGTGTTTGATGCTTGTTATGGTATGTTATAGTTTATGTGAGTAAAAATAAATGTTTGTTATAGATTTATAGATGCACATGTGGAATGGTTATGGTTTGTGGATCAAGGTTGTCAACATTGCGATCCTGATCGTAGGATCGTACGATCCTACGATCCCACACACAAAAAAAGATCAGGATCGTATCAAGATCGCAATTCAAGTAGGATCATTTCTAGATCGTATATAGGATCGTAGGATCAGATCGGATCATAGGATGGCCTTATTTGGACATTTTAGGCTAACGTTTATAAGTTTTCATTAAGACCCTTTCATATTTCTTTTCTATCAAGAATCGTTTAACGATTGAAACATGAAGTAGGTGCACGTATGTAGTATCTTTTTTGTATCCAAATCATTCATTTATTGATTAAAGCATGAATGAACTTTGTGCAAGTATGTATTATAATATATCTAACTTTCAACTACCACGGTACTTGACCATATAACTTTTTCTTTTCTCTTCCATTTTGATTCGTTTATAATTTAAGAGGGAATTTAATATATACCCGATAAAACTTGAAAAATTAAATATTTCTCAAAAACACATGTTATCAATGTATGATGTACAATGCTATTAAAGAATATTTGGATAAGATATGTAAATATTAAAGTGTTTTTGGGATATATGTAAATGCCCATCATAAAAAAATATTATATAAAAACATATAAAAATATAAAAAACTAATCTTATACAAATATATATGTTTTTGTAGGATCTTATGATCCCGATCCGATCCTATGATTACGATCTTGCAAAGCCAAAAACGATCCTAGGTAAGATCTCGTTCAGGACAACCTTGCTTTGGATAGTTGTAGATGTTCATGAGACATATATGATTGATTGATGTATTATATATGTTCTAACCCGGTTACTTGCTAAATGAAAGCTTACATGTTATAGTTGATATGTTTGTGGGTCCAAGGTAAAGAAGATAAGGCCTTGATAAGAAGGGCCTAAGATTCAGAAGCATGGATTAGAAGTAGATGAAGATTGTGCTTAGGAGCTTAGTACTAGATTATCGAGCTCAAATCAATGTTGAACCCCTAAGTTTCAAGCTAAAGTATTTTGAAAGCATAAAATGTCATAGTAATCTTGTTATAATTGTAAAAGTATGGTTGTGGAAGTTAAAGTGGGTTAAAGTCATTAGTTATAGATGTGTGTTAAAGTATATGTAAACAGGTCGAAACGGGTCTTTGGCAAACCTCGTGAAGTACGTGTTTATGGGTCGTTTACACCATAAATGCTTATGAAAATGATGTATTATGTTATTTTAATGAATTCTGGAAGTTTGGTGTTAAGTCGAGTTATAGAAGCCATTTTCTGAAAAATGTGTAAAGTATTGTTTTTGGACAACTTCTGATACATGAGCATAAAGCCATACGCTTCTGAGCATACGGATGTAAGCCTGTCACAGAAGATTATGATCAAACTGTAAAGCCATATGCTTTTGAGCGTACAAGTGTATGCTTGTCACAGAAAGTTATGAGAAAACTATACGGCTATATGCCCAAAAACATAAATCTGTATGGTACCCTTCCAAATTTTGGTCGATCTTGTTTATGTCATAAAAACCAAACCATAAAGAGTTAGAAGGCGCTTTATATCGTTAGAAAGCTAATTGAGTCTATTTTATATTAGTGATACTTTCAAGAGTCGAATGGTAATGTATTTTGATCAGCTTATTAAGGAATGACATGAGGTCATTATAGATCATGCGTTTAAGCAAAAAGTTTTAATCTTTGGTCAAATTTAGAGTCGGGAAAGAGGCGTTTCAATTTCTCTATTCTTTCCAGCTTTATTTTTGATATATGGATCAGA
>BQNB010141258.1:0-11458 GCA_026074375.1 Tanacetum coccineum
TAAAGCTTCGTGCTGATAACGTGTTATAATATAACAATGTTTATTTTTGAACTTTAAGCATTTTAAAGGAGATTAAGACATTATTAACTATATAAGAACAAGAAGTAAAGTTTGAGGGAGATAGATTTAGATGAATAATACTTGATTTGTATGTATTCAAATGGTGCAAGTTTTGCATTCACACTTAAGAAGTATTTATACTACTAATACTCTTATTCATTCAACATACATAGCATTATACAAGAAAGCTTAGTCACTTGAATAAATAGTAGATACATGAGAGCTGTCAAAATTGATCATCCATCTAGTATGAGCTTAAAACACCTAGCATCAACTTGGGATACATGTCTTTTATCTATATTTTCATAACAGTTAACCAATTTTGACCTTTACTTTTTTTTGAACGACAAATGGATTTATATAAAATATAACTGCTACTAGCAACAAACAACATAATCTAGACTCTACCCAAGGCTTTAACTGCGAGGACTATAAAAGGGATGAAAAAACTCTTGCCAATTCCGAGACAAGAGAAAAATCCCCACTCACGGATGTCGAGCCACCGGTTTTCACTCCGGTGTGATTTTGATGTAGACCCAAACAAGCCCCGAGGAAATGAAACAAATTAGAACCCACGAAGCTAAAATATCAAACAGAAACAAGAGGCCTTACATTAGTTCTCCAACCATTAGTTCTTCAACTATTAGTTCTCCAACCACAAGTTCTCCAACTAGATCTCCAACCACTAGTTCTCCAACTAGTTTTCCAACCACTAGTTCTCCAACTAGTTAATAAGATTAGGGTTCTTAATCCAAGAGATCCAATCAATCTTGAATTTACAACGATTTGATATCCAAAGAAAATACATTTGAACAATGTCGTCAAAAATAAAATCTCTTCTCGGCCGACTTGAACCAAATAGAAACTGATTTCTGAACTTCCAAATGTACCACTACGAGATGTAACAAAAATCCTTTTAGAATCTCCTTCTTACGTTTAGCTATACGAGCATTTAAGAGCCAATTAAACCACTCGACATAAGAGTTGAAAGAAGAGATATCAAGTTCCCACCAACGACATACTTTGTGCATGATATGCCGATATAGAGAGGAGGAGAAAAAAATGTGAGAAGTAGTTTCCACAACCACGTTACATAGAGGACATAAGATCAACTGAATCTCCAACCCACGAGAAGAGAGATTAAACCGAGTAGGTAATCTATCCATGTTAATCTTCCAAGCTAGAATATTTATCTTGATAGGAATCATTGTAACCCAACGGGTTGGAACATCGGATTTAGGCAAAAGAACATCATCCGTATGATTTCAAACCGATCTTACCGTGAAGACACCCGAAGCATTAAGGGACCAGGACCAGCGATCATGCATTTAAGGGAGAAGAACATCAGACGTTATAGAAACTAAATTCTTGTATTGCTCGTCTTCAATTCCACTTCTAGGAAAACGACGAAAAGAAAGGTTTAAAGAAGCATTACCCATTTTCTCAGCCACAGTAATATCTTTTTTTAACTCCTATGCGAAAAGTCTAGGGTGCGTTATTTTTAGAGCAAAATCACCTAGCCAAATGTCTTCCCAAAAGAGAGTATTCTCTCTATTCCCTGATTTTCATTTGATAAAAGAAACACATTCGATACCTTTTGATTTAAGAGCAGCAAGTTCACGAACCAATTCCTGCCATATAGATCCACTGATCTTTGTTTGAGAATCATCGATATTTCCTTTAACTCCATGAATTGCTTTAATAAGACTAGACCAGAGGGAGGAACATTGAGTGAGAAATCTCCATATCCATTTGAAAAGAAGATCCCGGTTAGTGGCGTATAAGCTAGAGACGCCAAGTCCACCATTGTTCTTTGATACCAACACCTTTTCCCAACGAACTCAAACCATTTTTCTATCAACTTTATCAGCACCATGGAAAAAATCCATATGAATAGATTCCAAATCTTTTAAAACATTAGCATGAGCTTTATTGATCGACATGTAATAAAGCGGAATAGCTGTAAGGACAGATTTGAGGAGTGTCAGCCGACCACCACTAGAAAGAGTTTTGATCTTCCATTTTGACAATCGAGAAGAGATTTTGTCAGTGACTTCCTTTCACGAAATGATTCTAGACATAGATGCTCCAATTTTAACCCTGAGGTAATGAAAAAGAGGAGAAAATGTGAAGCATCCCACGATTGAGGCTGCTAAGTCAGTTTCTGCCTTACTAACTCTAATCCCCGATAACTTACTTTTATGAAGATTAATTTTGAGACCCGAAGCCATAAAGAAATAATTCAAAACATTCACAATAGTTTTGATGTTAGAAATATTCCATTTGCCTACAAAAACCGCATCGTCGACATAAAATAAGTGAGATATCGATAAAGAGTGATTGATTAAAATACCTTTGAAAAGACCGGCTTCCATCACCCTAGAGAAAGAACGATGTAAACTTTCCATTACCAAAATGAAAAGAAACAGAGAAAGCGGGTCTCCTTTCTTTAAACCCTTATGAAATTGAAACTCCGAGGTAGGACTTTCGTTAATAAGAACCGATCCCTTGGCGGAGTTTAAGAAACTGGAAATCCAACTACGCCAAGTATCACCAAAAACAAACGATTTTAGAATATCATCAAAATAATCACACCTAACAGAATCAAAACCTTTCTCGAAATCAACCTTAAAAATCATAGCGTTAACCTTCTTATGTTTACACCAAGAAATGAGCTCGTTAAGGATAAAAGGACCATCAAGAATTTGTTGATTAGGGACAAAAGCTGTTTGAACTTCATTGATGAGATCCAGAATGACTAAACTTAAACGATTAGCCAGAATCTTTGCTAGGATTTTGTATATGCTTCCTATGAGGCTAATTGGAAGGAAGTTCTTGATAATTTTAGCATCGTGGATCTTGGGAATTAAAGCAATGAATGTGGAATTACAGCCAGGAGGAAACTTACCAGAAGAAAAGAACTCGGTGACCGCTACAACTATGTCTTGACCCATAATTTTCCAATACTTTCAAAAAAACTCAAAAGTAAACCCATCGACCCGGGGATTTATTTATACCACATTCTAAAACTGCTTTTTTGATCTCGTCATATGTAATAGAGTTTTCTAACTCCTTCACTTGCTCCACTTTGAGACGATTGGAGAATTGGAAATCGATATTAACTCGGGGGAAAGAGGTTTCAAAAATTGGTTAGAGAAGTGATTGAGGAATTCGGTTTTAACTTTTGTTGGTTTGACAATCCAATCTCCATCATGAAGAATGTAACACACCAAAATCGGTTTTTAAGTATTTATTTACGATAATGCCATAAAATGAGTTTGACTACGACTTTTATAAGTTTAAAGATGTCATGTGATTGGCTAGTCAACCCGATAGTCAAACTATAAGTATTAATATTATGTAAATGATGTTATAAAATATTGTGTGTCACATTTATAAAAGAATATGACTTGAAGGACTAAAGTTGTCAAATGGTAAATGTGCTACATAAGTTAATGTGGCCAATCTATGAAGAATAAGACTTAGAGGATCATTCTTGCCATATAGGCAAACTTGTACCTATCTAATCCTAGAATAATCCCAGGACTTTCCACACAACTCCATATGTTTCTTGTGTTGCGTGTGTGTCGACCCAGGGAAGGAAAAAGAGAGGGAAAAGATGAGATAATTGCTAGTGATGGTTTGAAGGTTAATTGAGGTCCTAAATCAAGATATAAGTTCATTCTAATGATCCTACCCAAGTAAGTAATCCATATCTTTAGTTAATTAAAGAATTATGAATTAGGGTTCATGTAACCCAAATTGGGGGTTTTGGGTAATTAATATTCTAAACCCTATATAAAGGTGTTTATGAATATGGGTTAAGGTAAATTAATGACTTAAGATAAATTGGTGATTTTGAGTTATGATCAAGATATGATCATATAATAATTATAAGGATTTATAATAATTAAGATGGTTAAGGGTTTAGGACTTATGTTCCTATAATGGTTTATGATTAATTTGGGTAATTGGAGATTCATCATATGATCAAGATATGATCATGTGATGATTAGAGCTAATGATGGGTATGAATAATGGGTTGTGAAAACCCTTGTTAATTGTATATGTATTAATGTGAAAAATAGGTGCTTGTAATGATTTTGAGTAAGAACCAAGGATTGAAGATGATGGTGATAACGCTTATGTTTATTTAGCTTGGATTCAAGGTAAGTAAACCGGTTATAATGTGAAATTATATTGATTTTACCATATATGTGTTATGTGGTTAATCTAAGGAAAGTTAGGATGCCTTGGTTAGAAAGCTTGAACTAAATAGTAGATGTGATGCTAGTTTGGCAAAACTAGCAAAAGATGTGGTTAAGCCTAATTTGACCCATTTAAGGTATGTAATGATTTGTATGGTATGTTGAATGTGTTTAACGTGTAATGTGATAAATTGATGGATGTAGTCTTATGGACTAATGAAGGATGAGAATGATGCTTATGTGATGAATAAAGTATAATGTCATGTTATTGCCGTTTACTTACTAAGCCTCGTGCTTACGGATTAGATGTTTAATGTTTTGTAGGTTCAAAGCGATGAAGGTTAAGCATTTGGTAAAAGGTTAAAGTTGGAAAGCAAAGATTTAAAGTATGTGGATTATGCATAGAGCTTAGTACTAGTTACCGAGCTCAAATCAAGGTTGAACCCCCATGTGTCCAAATGGTTTGTTAATGAATATGTCAAAGTGTCAAGTGTCATGTGGATGTGGTTATACATAATGGTTAAGAGTCTTTTGTATAGAAGGTTGTTAAAGTGTATGCAAATGGGTCAAACGGGGTGTTTGGTAAACCCCGTAAGATATATGTTTTTGAGTCATTTAGACCGCGAATGTTTATGGAAATAAGTATTATGTTATGTTAAGGAATTCTGGAAGTTTTGGTATTAAGTCGAGTTATACAAGTTATTTTCCAGAAAATGGGTCAAAAGTGCACAAAAGGAGTATGCAGAAAAAGGGGTGTTTGGGACAAGGTCCATTTTAACCGATTTTAGGTCAAACGGGTCAAGAGTTTTGGGAAACAATGTATATGGTATATATCTAGTTTAATGTGGTGTTTATGTGTTTAAATATAAGTCTAAAGAGTTGATTTTATGTTTAAAAGTGTTACGGGTCATTTTGAGAAATTAGTGCATTGAATGGTTTTTAGTGCATAGGAGGGGTCTTTTAGTGCACAAGAAGGGTAAGTGTGCACAAGAATGGTATTTTTGTGCACTTGAGGTGTGCAGGAAAAATAGTGCACTGGAAGGGGTATATTAGTGCACTTTAAGGGGTTCAGGAAAAATAGTGCACTTGAAGGGTCCTTCAGTGCACAAGAGGGTTTTGATAGATTTTTGTCGATCTTGTTTTTGTCCTAAAATCTAAACCGTAAAGAGTTAGAAGGTGTGTTTTATATCGTTGGAAAGCTAATTGAGTCTACTTTATGTTAATGACACTTTTAAGGGTCGAATGTTAATGTGTTTATGTCAGTTTATCAAGGAGTGACACAAGGTCATTTTCGGTCATGCGTTTGAGCAAAAGTTTTTGATTTTTGGTCAAATTTAGAGTCGGTAAAGGGGCGTTTCAACTTGGTATCAGAGCTTCGCTCTAAGAGAAGTAGGTTTCCACTATAGGTTGCCTAAACTTAGACCACTCGTAGATGCGTTTGTCGTAAGTATAAAGTAGTGCGGAAAGTAAATGCCTTAGTTATAAGGTAGTTAGTACTTGCGGCTTTGATTATGATGATGCTTAGACATAGAATGAATATGCAATGTGAGATATATTATTTTGCCATAGACTAAATGATCTTTGATTGCGGCTAAGAATGTAAAACACTTATTGGAGAAGTGTTAAGTGCGAAAATATATGTCTATATAATGTATAGTCTATAGTAGTTATTATATGTCTAAGTAGAACATGTTGTGTATGATGGTGCAAGCTTATGAAGTATTTTATGCTAAGTAAAATGCATGAAATTGCATTTTAGATAAGTCATGATGAAAATATGTGAATAAGGGCAAGTGATTGTATAAAAGTTTGTACTATGAAAAGTTGCTTAAAGCTAAAATTGATTATGTATTGAAATTAGATGCTTATATGCAATCTAATTAGATGAATAGTTAAGGTATGTTAAATCATGTTGTTTAGAAAACATATAAATTATAATGCGATAGCGAGGTATTAATAAGTGTAATATGCTTATAATTGGTAATAAAGCATGATTAGAAATTGTCGTAATACATAGTGTTAGACATTGATTTAAGCAAATGGGATTTGATTGCGATGTATGACCAATGTATGGCCTAATCGTAATATATGTCTAACGTTGAACTTGGACATATAAATATTGAGAAGACTTGCCTATGAAATTGAATGTGAAATTATTAAAATAATGTTGAGACATGTTATAAAGAAACGTGTCGAGTAAGTCGCGATAGCGAAATTGGATAAATGTATTAGATAAAAGTGTTGCGCTGGAATCTTTTAAAGATATAAAATGCGCTGATGAATTGTAAAACATGATTAAAATCATGTAAATATATAAGAACGCGTTTGATGTGTACAATGAGATTATTGAATATGTTATAGGATAAACCTATGTAAGGTTTATGCGCGAAAGAGTCGAGTGGACTAAAATGATGCATTGACATAAAACTTGGATAAGTTGTCAACTTGGGGTTGACAAGAAAATGATAAAGGCATTGTGAGAGTGCAAATGAATTATGTATGATCTGAAATTGACAAGTATTATATAGATCTTGTCTAAGATAAAGAAGGGTTATAGATATAAAAGTATATGTGAAAATTGCTTAAGGTAATGAGAATTAGAGATGGTTATATGTACTTAGTGATAAAAGTACATGAATAATAAATGTGTGAAAAGGTAAATATGTTAAAGTGTTAATAACTTAGATCCATTATATTGTTATAGATGACTCGGGGAAGTGTTATAGTAAATCCTCCGGAGGGATGCGTTATAGTAATCCTACGGGATATGTTATAGTATTCCTACGGGATGTGTTATAGCCCCAAGTAAACAAGTGAATGTTATAGAAATCCTTCGGGATGATTTAAATTTGCCTTCACCAGCAAGGATTGCCTATTTTCTTGGCATGTGTTATAGTCCCTTCGGGGAAATGTTATAGTGAAATTGGATCCAATGCTAAAAATGAGAAAAGTGAAAAGTGGAAAACATTTGACTTTAAGTCAAGGAATGCGATGTAAGAAAAGGTACAAGGTGTAAAAGGTATGAGTGTTGTGTCGGAAATGCTTAAGTAGGATGATTTATAATCTTCTTATTTAAATGGATTAGGACGCCTCTTCATTTAAATAAATAAATTGTAAATCACCGAACCATGAGTTTATAACTTTTTATTTACACAGATTGGGACGCCTTTTTATGTAAATAACAAATTGTAAATAAGTGGGCTTATGTGTATCCGACATGGCATGCATACGCGTAAAGAAATAGAAAATGAGAACTAAAACGAGTTAGACGTCATAAGAAGTGAAAGTGGATGTGAATGGAAAATTTTTACGGCTTTAAGGTTGTGTATTAAACCTTAAGTTAAATGCCTAGAATGAAGTTCTTGCATTAAGTTAAGATGATAATCGAGTAGGTCATATTTGTGCCTTGATGAATGAGAAATAATGATGGGGTTTGACTTATATAAAGTCAAACTAGTAAATTTTCCAAGTGACATGTAGTTCTTTTAGAAAAATTTTGGAACAAAGATGAGTGAGAATGCAACGTTTAAATGAAAAGGTTAATAAAATAATAGCTTGATAATGGTGAAATGTCACCTAAATGACGTTTGTCATTAGAAAGAGTGTAAATGTGATAGAATGAGCGAGAAGTAGAACGAGTCAAACGTATTTGGTTGTACCATATTACGGCTAGAGTTGCAAAACCACTTAGGTTGTTGTAACTAATTGGGTAAATATTTGAGAATGCTAAGATGAATTGATGGGTAAAATGCGACCAAGTTTGGTTAGTATTATACGAAGAGATTTCAGAGGCGAAATCTAAATAAAGGGGATAGATTTGTAACACCCCAAAACTGGTTTTTAAGTATTTATTTACGATAATGCCATAAAATAAGTTTGACTACGACTTTTATAAGTTTGAAGATGTCATGTGATTGGCTAGTCAACTCGATAGTCAAACTATAAGTATTAATATTATGTAAATGATGTTAGAAAATATTGTGTGTCACATTTATAAAAGAATATGACTTGAAAGACTAAATTTGTCAAATGGTAAATGTGCTACATAGGTTAATGTGGCCAATCTATGAAGAATAAGACTTAGAGGATCATTCTTGCCATATAGGCAAACTTGTACCTATCTAATCCTAGAATAATCCCAGGACTTTCCACACAACTCCATATGTTTCTTGTGTTGCGTGTGTGTCGACCCAGGGAAGGAAAAAGAGAGGGAAAAGATGAGATAATTGCTAGTGATGGTTTAAAGGTTAATTGAGGTCCTAAATCAAGATATAAGTTCATTCTAATGATCCTACCCAAGTAAGTAATCCATATCTTTAGTTAATTAAAGAATTATGAATTAGGGTTCATGTAACCCAAATTGGGGGTTTTGGGTAATTGATGTTCTAAACCCTATATAAAGGTGTTTATAAATATGGGTTAAGGTAAATTAATGATTTAAGATAAATTGGTGATTTTGGGATATGATCAAGATATGATCATATAATAATTATAAGGATTTAGTTATGATTTAAAATGGTTAAGGGTTTAGGACTTATGTTCCTATAATGGTTTATGATTAATTTAGGTAATTGAAGATTCATCATATGATTAAGATATGATCATGTGATGATTAGAGCTAATGATGAGTATGAATAATGGGTTGTGTAAACCCTTGTTAATTGTATTTGTATTAATGTGAAAAATAGGTGCTTGTAATGATTTTGAGTAAGAACTAAGGATTGAAGATGATAGTGATAACGCTTATGTTTATTATCTTGGATTCAAGGTAAGTAAACCGGTTATAATGTGAAATTATATTGATTTTACCATATATATGTTATGTGGTTAATGTAAGGAAAGTTAGAATGCCTTGGTTAGAAAGCTTGGACTAAATAGTAGATGTGAGGCTAGTTTGGCAAAACTAGCAAAAGATGTGGTTAAGCCTAATTTGACCCATTTAAGGTATGTAATGATTTGTATGGTATGTTGAATGTGTTTAACGTGTAATGTGATAAATTGATGGATGTAGTCTTATGGACTAATGAAGGATGAGAATGATGCTCATGTGATGAATAAAGTATAATGTCATGTTATTGCCGTTTACTTACTAAGCCTCGTGCTTACGGATTAGATGTTTAATGTTTTGTAGGTTCAAAGCGATGAAGGTTAAGCATTTGGTAAAAGGTTAAAGTTGGAAAACAAAGATTTAAAGTATGTGGATTATGCATAGAGCTTAGTACTAGTTACCGAGCTCAAATCAAGGTTGAACCCCCATGTGTCTAAATGGTTTGTTAATGAACATGTCAAAGTGTCAACGTAATGGTTAAGAGTCTTTTGTTTAGAAGGTTGTTAAAGTGTATGCAAATGGGTCAAACGGGGTGTTTGGTAAACCCCGTAAGATATATGTTTTTGAGTCATTTAGACCGCGAATGTTTGTGGAAATAAATTATTATGTTATGTTAATGAATTCTGAAAGTTTTGGTATTAAGTCGAGTTATACAAGTTATTTTCCAGAAAATGGGTCAAAAGCACTGATTAATCAATTTGATTATTTTTTTTTTTATTTTTTTTTTTACCTTTAATATTTATATATATATAAATTATAAATATTAAAACTACTTCTTATTAAAATATTTAATTTAAGGATAAGAATCAAAAAATCACAATTATAGTAAACCGGGAGTATGATTCCCGGGTCGTTATCCCCAACGAGGAATGCAATTAAAAGTTGAGTCGTTTTGATAATCGATGCTTGAATGGAACAAGATTAGATTGGATATCTAAAACTACGGAAAAATTAAGGCAAAAAATTAAAAACAATTAAGGTAAGACAAATTTATAAACTAAAACGCAAACATAAATAAAAAAACAAAGGGGAAATCCTAACGGGACCTAAAACCCGCTTAATTATCCAAAAAAATAATCTTTTTGGTTTTTATAAGTCTTAATTGACTAAAATGCTAGAACAAAGAAAACTAGACCAAAAACGGAAGTGACTAGGGCTTAAAAACACTAAAAACGTGAACGGGATTCAATCCCGTTCTTTAAAAAACCAAATTTTGCAATTTTAACCTTACGAAAGCAAATCTAATTTTCCTAGGTTCTAAATGTTAAAAGAAAATTTTCTAAAAAAGAATTATATTTTTTTGACTTTTTTATAATTTTTTATGAATTAAAAACGATTTAAATGAAATTAAATGTTTAAAAATACTAAACTATTTAATAAAAATCTGAAAAAATTAGCAAAAGTGCATTGAACAAGGAGGAATCTAATAAAAATAAGCTGGTGAAAACAGCTTATCAAATAAGCTGTGAAATAAGCCAAAAACAGCTTATAAACCAAACGGGCTAAAACTACTATAAAGAATTAATTGTGCAAAGTAAAATCGAAAAAGACCCCAGGGCGAGTGGTAGAGTGTGTGTTGTGTAAAACGTTTGGTGAATAGGGGTGAGGTCCCGGGTTCAAGCCTTGCTCACCTGGGACTTCCCCCAATTCCCAAATATTTTTTAAAAACCATTTTTTTACAACTTTTAGAGGGATTAAAAATAAGCACTTTTTACAAAAACACTTTTTTTATAAACCACGAATAAGCACTAAATAAGCTGTTAAAGGGGACAGATTAAGCTTAACCTCACTAACCCTTAAAATGACTAACTGTTAAGCATTTTAAGAGCAATTAAGCTAGTGAAAATGACAAATAAGCTAAGACAGATATTAAGTTACACCTAATAAGCAATATGGAACAAAAATAAGCACAAACAAACAAGCTAAGCTAAGCTAAATGGACAGATTACTTAAAAAGCTATATTACTTAAAATTTTTAACTAAAAGTGCAAATAAGCCTAAATAAGCTTAACCCTAAAGGAAATAAGCTGAATTGAACTTAAACTAACCTAATGAGCAATGTTAAACCTAACTTAAGCAAAAGAAATAAGCAAATACGCTCAGATAAGGCAAATAAGCAAAATGGCTAAAAACAGTTAACAAAACAGCAAAGGGGGGCACTTTTGAGCTTAAAAATAAGCTCTTAGACAGATCCTTATGGCAAAGTGGCTTATACCATTTAAAAACTTGAACAATAAGCTTTAATAATCAACAAAGAGAAAACATTTTGAAACTCAAATATGCTGTAACACCCCCAAAATCAGGTAGCAGCGAAATGGTAACAATGGGGTGCTACGTCAAAGTACAACAATCAAGATATAGG
>BQNB010141259.1:0-17295 GCA_026074375.1 Tanacetum coccineum
TTGAACTGAGTTCAAAAACAGAGAAATGAATCAGTTTTGTGAGATGAATGGTATTTTGAGACAATTTAGTGTAGCTAGAACTCCTCAACAAAATGGAGTTGTTGAGAGGAGGAATATGACACTAATTGAGGCTGCTCGGACTATGCTAGCTGATTCTAAGTTGCCAACTACTTTTTGGGCAGAAGCAGTTATTTAACAACCCGAATTTAAGATCAATGTTTAGACCGAGCCCTATTTGTATTTTCTAATTTTTGTAGAAATCATTTTTATTCTTTTTGCTCGACTTGATAAAAATCGTCAATTTTAATTATTTGCGCGCCGTGATTTAGATATTTATCCGCTTTAGCGTTTGAGAAATCGACAACTCCATATTTTAGCTTCGAAAGCTTATTTATCTTTCATTTTAATACTTTTCGACTTTTATCCGCGTTTGGACGAAGCCGTGTCAAAATAGTATTTTTACTATTTTTAATATTTCAATTAAGTGTTTTAAAACAAATATTGTGGTATAAATGTTTTAAGAAAATAAATGTAAAAATACAAAATAAACATAACATAAAAACCGAACACCCCCTTTTCTTTTAATATGATCCATCAAAACTAGAAACCAAACACTACCTTTATATTTGTATTTCCTCCAACAAAATCATAAACCAAACACCCCTTTAGAACTTAATTAGACATGTTGACCACCTATAAAAGGGTTGGACCCCTTTCAAACACATAGTTTTACAATTTATAAAATTTTTTTGCCCCATTCTTCCTCTCTTTCTCTGTTCGACGCAGGCAACACCCAAACCACCATCATCATTACTAAAAATCTAATTAATCACTCCCATTCACTCTCAAATTATTCTTTCATAAACCTGCATCATCCTACATCAACAATAATCACCATGCATGTGTTTTATGAAGATCTTGATTTTGAAGATTGATTAATTTTTAAGGTTTTAATCAAATTAAAGGATATTGGATTAACAAGGATTAAGTATTGAGTGTGTGTTCAAGACTTGATTAAAGGAAAAATTAGGGTTTGATATTTTGAGATTGTTTGGGTTTTGGCTAAACAAGGAGAACAAGGAGGAGTTTTTATTGATCTTTTACTTCTATCTTATTATGCTTGTAAGTTAATTTTAAAACCTTTATCATCAATTAATTTCTATACATATTGCATGAGTTCGATTTTACTTTCTATAAGCAAGCATGTTATTAGTATGTTTGATTTTTGGGTTTGATCATGAACATCATGTTTTGATGTGTGAGATATGTTATTAGGATATGTTATGGCATTGCAAGTAAATAATTGGCAATTTGGATGAGTTTTGAATGAATTTGGAAGTAGTTTTAGGGACTGTTTTGAGGTCAGTAGCAAAACGTGGTTATATCTATTAATTTTTGGCCTGGATCCTATCATTAAATTACATGGTTGGATAGATATAGTCTTAAGCTTCATGTGGCGAATTGGATGGGTTATCAACTCCTCCGGATGAGAGAGTTATGGCCCTTTTATGATTGATAGTCAAATCTGGAACATCGTTTGGAAAACAAGTTAAAATCCAGTTTAATACTCTAAAATGTAGGAGAGGAAAGCTAATCTCAGTAGTATACATCTTAATCTAACTTCTACAAGTGGATTCACTTTAATAGCTATCACGGTTTGGAAAATACGTCAAAATTAGTGTTTGGTAGGAAAATTTGGAACTGCTGCAGACCAGCAGTATAAATGGGTTGATTGCAGCAAACTTTTGGTCTAAAAAGGTCTGCATTATTTGATGGGATTGTATAAATAAATTCAAAGTACATGTTTCGAGTTGGATAGAGCCATATCTCCTCCGAATGAATGAGATATGACCGATTTACGGAAATTAGTCAGTTGTGAACTACTGTTTGAAAAAGGGATTTAACTCCAGATTTTTTGCACTAAAGTGTTAGGTTTTTAAAACATGGTTAAACAATAGACATCATAAGCTTTTATCTCTTTTTGTATTCAACTTGATTGCTATTATAGAATAGGATTTATGGCCAAAACCGTAAGCGTAAGAAATTCAGCGAACTTTTTGTTTTGAGTTATGATTAGTAAAAACTCATTTCCCTTGGATTGGTAAATGGTTTGATTAAAAGGCCTAATGTTATGAAAACTAGACTTAATTATCTTTCCAGAGGTAAAACTCCCATCCTTGTATCTTTTATAGGTTAAGAGATATGGTCTTGTAAAGTTGACTAAAAATTCAGCAACATAGTTTTATGCCTTTTCTTGAGAAATAAAAGTTCGACCACATAGTAATAAGATAAGAATTGCTAAGCGAGACTTAGTGGACACTTAATGTAGTATAAGTGCAGGTTGTATACCAATTTGGGGATACAAATACTTCGGTTAAGTTATAATGCAATGCCATGCATATTTCAGAAACATATCTCTTGATCATTTGATTTACTTTACGTATCGATCTTCTTTATCATTCTAAGCCGCGTCACATCTTTTAGGTTGAGCTTAGACGCTTCTCACTCATCCGAAGGTCCATACTACTTTTGGTCTTCATCACTCCTAAGGTGAGTTCATAGCCCCATCTTTTCTTCTTTAATGGTTTTCATAACTATTTTCGGGGTGAGAATACGTGCTTGTTTTACTAAGCAAAATTATTGATTCCAATTTCATAAGCGTTACATAAATGTTTTTACTAAAGATTTTACTTGCTTTTCACATGATTTCTAATACATGTTTGATACATGGTTGTTTAACATTGAATTTATTAAAGCTTAAATTGCTTACTAAATGATTTGAGACCATTGATTAATTATTTACAAAACTGTGAGTTTTGAACATATACCTGTTTTAAATTGGACACAAGTGCTTGAAGGGTAATCTTGACCCGTTATTGTGAATTATTGTAGGAGTACCTATTGTTAAAGACCCTAATATCGTGAACCGTTAACTACCTGTGATGGGTAGACGCTAGTGTAATAAATAGTACTATGGGGTGACTCCCTGTCCGGGGTTTGAATCCTTTTGGAACACCTACTCTTAAACGGATATATTATTCTGGAAGTTGGTATATTGCAATAATACCAAATCTTTTAAGGCAAACTATATTTTCTCGTCCAAGGGATCGACTGTCACGAGCTCAATGCGATAATTCTGTTACTTGACACTGCATTCGTTGCATTGTCGTTGGTTGATCTTATACCTTGTGATACACTACTAAGCACACTTGATTTATTAAATTACTACTTGGATTTCAAAACAATTCTTTTAAATGTTGTAACGCTACTTTTCTTACTGAAATATTACTTGATTTATTTCAATACTGTTTTTACTTAAACCTATGAATTCACCAACATTATTGTTGACGTTTTTGCATGTATTTTCTCAGGTTATATCTTGTTAGCTGAGCTTTGGGAGCATTCAAGACGCATGGATATCAACAAAACTCAAGGACTCAGTTTTCTCCACATTCGATAACTTTTAACTTTAAATATACAAAATGATTCATGTTTGAACTCTTGTAATCTTGTTAAATTATAAATTATTGGGACTTGATTTTACTTTGAAATTTTAATCGAATGTGACATTTTATTAACGTCTCTTTTTAGGTAGTTTTCTGTAACATTTACTTTATACTATGAAGTAGCACCCCAAAGTGGTATTCCGTTGCGTTGTGATTTTATGGGGGTGTTACACAAGAGCATTTGTCCCATACTTAGAATAGACATTGTAATAGGGACAAATCATTACACATGTACAAACCTATTAGATCTAAGATAAGTGCTCAACACCCAAGAGGTGTGACCCTACCTAAGTAGTATAAATAGAACTCTTGTAAAGGAGTAGATGTCAAGTTTGTGCATTTAAAGTCGTATCTTTCAAAAACACACATCTACTCCTCCAAATCTACTAAGTCCCTAAGCAAGCTCAGTTGGTTAGCATAGTAGTTAACTTTGCATAACACTTTAGGTTTATGCAAAGTTATTAGTGAGGAGATCACATACACACACATTGTCATTCAATCCCCGTTGTAGTTCCGCATACAATGAGATATAATTCTTAATAAAAAGAGTTAAACGTTGAAAAGTTAATTTTGTGTCTTTTACTTGCTATTTAGATTTACGAACACAAATCTTTTCAAAACAACAATTAGTTTACTTTACTTGCATGCCATGAGTTAGTTAATAATAACTTTGTAGTTATTGTTCACTAACTAAATGGGAACAACAAGTGGTATCAGAGCCAACAAGTTTGTAAACCTTACTTAACACTAATTTACTTAAGCTTTTAAACCTAGATCCTTAAATGGCTGCAGTAAATGATGTACCCTAGCTAGTTGACGATCCTTCGTATAATTCCTTTGGTAATTCTCTTTCGTGAAACGATTATCTTCAAACTTTCTTTCTCTCTTTTTTTTTCTTGCAATTTTTCTCTTTTTTTTAAACAACTAAATTTCAAATCTCGGTGTAGTTTCAACATCTTCACGATCATAATAATCCGGATAATTCCTTCGGTAATTTCTTCGTTCTTCGGATTCACCATTAATTGTGAATGTAGTAAAATCACATAAGCTTTTACTACTAATATACATTCCCATTTGCAATGTGAAAATTTCCAACCGCACCAAAGATAGAAAATGACACAAGACTCGGGAAATACAGGCTTTACACTTTAAGCAACTAGCAACTGTAAATTAAACTTAATCTAACAGGGTAGGTTAAGGTGTAAGGGTGTAACGAAACAAATAAATTGGTGTAAATTCCTAAATAAGGAATGGCTCTACGGGTATGTTCTAGTGGATTCATCACTTTAAGATGATAGTGAAAGGGTTTAAACTTGAGGTTACTAACGTGTAGTTAGATTAATAGACAACAATGTATATGCGATTTGGTTGCAATCCTAAGAATTATAACCATTAAACAAGTAACTCAATTAAAAACCATAATACTCCATTATTGTGTCTCGAAAAGATATACCAAGCCAAGTATTCAAAATGTCTACAACATCACAATCACACTCATATTTTGTGGAATTTGGGTAAACATTTGGAAATCAAAAAGGTTAAAAATCCTCACAATATCTAACAAGGTTAAATGTGTGCGTGTTATTGTAACATGAATTTCACAAAAGTAATGCTTGAAATTTTTTAATTTGAGCATAATTTAAGCCTTTTATTGTGAAAATTTAGGACAAGTAAACATTCTAATTCCATCCCCCCACTTGAATTATACAACTTCCTCGTTGTATATGTAAAACATTAAATACGGGAATTTAAAAAGAATTAGAATGAGAAACTCCCTTGATATTTTCTCGATACATTCTCCAATTTGTGTTTATGAGCAAGATCGTGTGTTGAACAGCCGTCTTGAGGTTTCAAGACTCCAACACTTTAAGATTTCCAGATTTATAAATTCTCCACCAATATTCGTTGATATTTCCTTCACGAGGTCCTGTGGTACAATTAGGAAAAACAGGTGTATTCCTATCTTGGTATCTACGGTTAATTTAAACTAAACTAAAACAAACTAAATACGGGTCAGACTGTGGATACGGCGTATCAAGTAGATGAATACGGCGTATTCACAGAACTGACAATAATGTTTTTTTAAAGTGCATGAAAAATAAAGACTGTAACGTCCGGCATTAAATACGCCGTATTGGTATGGGCGGATACGCCGAATGAAGACTTTGGGAAGACAGACATCAATAACAAAATAAATAACCATTCGAGGTTGTCTCCCGGGAGCACTTTTGTTTACAGTGAATGTCTTTAGTTAGTCTTTCTTCAGCTTCCTTTTTACTCCACGTTGCTCTAGTCACCATTCATCCTTCGTCCATTTTCCGAAAGATTTCTTGGTAAGCTTGGCACGCATCTCTTCTCATCATAATAAGATCATCGTATTCGTCTCCTTTTACAGCAACATACTCTTCATCATCATTGAGCGAATATTTAATCATCATATATTTCCTTATGTTAGCCATACCGGTGGCTCAGGAATTTCACAATGTCTTTAATCCATTAGCTTTCATGATTAATTCCATATGCATCATCATAGTTTGTATATATGTTATATTTTCTCTTGAGCTCGCAGCTGACTCATCATTGTTGATAACTCCATCCATGATAGCTTTGTTTCTTAAAGCTTCTTCTTTAAGTTCACAATCATCTAAAGCTTCGTACCACTCGTAATCCTGATAATGGAGTTGGTTTTCAATAATGTAAGTTCCAGGTAAATTTCCTCCATTACAGTAACCATCTTCTTTCCAGCTACACGTTGGCCATTCTGAACACCCAGTTTTATAGTTGAAAGGCTCGCAAGTATGTTTGACTGGTTTCGGCTCTGTCCAAACTCCAGTGTCAGTCCATGGTTTCTCATCAACCCATGGTACATCCTTATTCCATTCGTAGATCCAGTCATTTTTGTAGTCATCATAGGTCGAAAAAACCCATAAATGATCCTTGTAATAGTCCGGACTATCTGGGAAATATTAAATTCGTTGAATGCTGAACAGATAGGTGTCTCATAGTCAAATATATTAGTGTCGATTCTAAACACTTCAGCAATTTCATCTTCATCATCGGAAGATTCCTCATCAGTAAGCTCAACTTCATCATCTCCTCTGATCCAATAAATCCATAATGCTTTCATAGTATATTGATCCATCGTCTTGTAGTTGAAATTTTTTGATCTTAACCATTCAATAAATGCAAGATCAGACGACATACCCCACATCATCATCAGTTTCATCCTCCAAATCATCATACATTACATAAGTTACTCGGATGTTAGCAACTTCACAATATATGTGAATAAATCATTATCCATCCTGCTCAGTCGGCTGACTTCCATGTTGAAAATTTCAAGTGATGTGTCGTAAGTGAGCGAAACATCTTCGACCTTTACGTCCTTAATTTTCTCAAACTCTCTTTTAATAACCTTAGTCATTCTTACTGAAAAATATCTAGAAAATTATCAGTAGAACCAGTGGAGAAAGATATATAAAAAAATTTTGGCTTAAAATTCGAGAATGGAAAAGAAATTTAATCAGAAATCGCGTCAGTAACCAATGGAAGTGGATACGCCGTATTAATCTGTTGGGATGAATATGTTGTATTGGACAGAGAACTGGATACACCGTATTTAGTGGGATTGGATACGTCGTATTCAACTGTCGACCAGAACAGTGAATTCAAGAAAAACAACTAAATACGCAAACAATTAAACACACAAATATACAAGCAAACAATTAAAGAAAAATATACAAAATATACAGAATATACAAAAATATACACTAATCTAAATTACACTTATCCTAAAAAAGAGTTTAGATCTAATCAAATGGAAAAACCAAAATACAAAATAAAAATCAAGAATTAATTTTCACTCCTCGTACAGCAAACGCCAAAAACTTGATTGTTTTGTAGTGTATGGTTGTTTTTTATTATGATTCAAGTTTTAAATTTTATATTTGCCGACTCAACAAAAACAACACTTTAATGGGTATGTACCCGTATCGGTAGTAGTTTTCGTGTAAGTATAGGTTCCGATCACTAAGAGCGAGGTTAAATCTATCAATTTAATTAATATCTTGGTTATCTAATCTATGTTAATTCTATTCTAATCCTATGTTAAACCTATGTGAGTCTAAATCCTAATTCTAATGGAAAAGGGGGGTTTTCAGCTTGAGAGACTGGCACGGTTTGGTTGGTGACTACAATCAATTCAAGAAACTGTTACCCACACAAGCTAATTAACAAAAGATAAAAGAGCGGTCGAACCTTATATAAGAAAACTGTATTAACCATTATTAATCCGATTAGAATGTTGGTTTGTTTATTTAGTGCAATGATTTCTTCTCTCGAGGTGGCATATCATTCTTAAGACTTAGGCATTACATCATCCTAAGACCTAGACACATTAATTCTGTCACAATTAAAGCATCCGCATAAAGCATCCTTATTTGCTGATTATAATCTATCTTAGGGATTAAAGCAATGGTGATCTTGTTAAACCCTAGCTCATAAAGACTTTACCCACTTACCGCTTAATGGCAATCTATACACTAGTAGTCCACTTGTCCAACTATCCATTGGAATTAAAAAGTTATTTGTTGAATTATCTAGGTCACCTGCTAGTCAACACGATCAATAAACCATCGGCAATGTCCAATTAACTAGTTAAGCCCGAAGCGTATCCTAGACACAGACTTAGAAGGACAATACTTGTGTAACTATTATTCTAGATGTATAAATTACTATATGAAGAGCTATCCCAGACTCTAGATCCCCTTGGTCCGTTTCACTAGATCCAGTTGAATGATAGGTCGCATACAAAAGCATGTAAACAAGTATAAATTGATAAACATAAACAAGCATACAACGATAAATCAAGAAATCAAAATAAACAAATACCAAACATTCAGATCTTCATAATAATGGCTAATACCCGAAGGTATTAGCCTTCAAACGTCATAATAAGTACAAGAGTAATTATTTAGCCAAGGTAAACTAACCGAGTTAACGAATGATACCAAAAACTGAACGATTACAAAAGTATATGGAATTACACGATGTCTCCTATGGATTGGATTGCGTTGCTCGACCTTTTCTGCTCTTTTTCTCCTCTGAAAATTGACTTTTGTGGTTTAGGTATCGAGAATATGATTTAGCACACTTAAAACTCATTTTTGAGTTTTCTATTTATAAGGTCTGGAAGTCGGTTGAATACGGCGTATCCAAAGAGTTGGATACGGCGTATTGGGGGTTTCTTGGAGTAGGGACCATGTTTGATATCTTCCAGAATATTATATTGATTCCATATCTTGAATATGGCGTATTTAGTCTTCTGGATACAGCGTATTGATCTTTTATCCTGTGTGGTATTTTGGTGAGTGTAGGCACGGATACGTCGTATCTTCTTGATGGATACGGCGTATTGGTCTTCAGAACAGTAATCTTCAAAATATCTTCATTTAAGCTCCAGAATGCGCGCCTTTTGCTATCTTTCACCAATTACTCCATAATTACTGCAATTCTCAAATATAAACGATTAAGTAATAATTCTTTGCAATAACTATACAAAATGGGTTAATAACATGCGATAAATTATGCTATAAAATAGATGTTATTTGATGTCATCAAATACTATGGTATGATATGTTGTTGTGTTAGAAATCTAATTACTACTACTTGCGTTTTGCTTTCATATTGCACTATTATCCACTCTTAAATTCTGGCACAACAAATGAGTTTACTTCTAAACCAACGAGCTTACCAACTTTACATTGACCTTTCGAGTATCATTTTCAGGTGTGATCAACATTTATTAATCAAATGTATTGAAAATTAGAGACCTCTGCTATCAGGATATTTTCTAAAGACAAGAGTTTCCACTATTTAAGATTATATTTTCTGAATGTTTGTAAACCTAAATTTCTTAGGATTATCTTTTATTCTCATATTTACTTTGCATATATTGGACGTGGATAGAATATTACTGATTTTTCATAACTACTTCCGTATATGTTAAATATGGATGTGATTTTATGGGCTTCTTCATGCTTGGGCTGCTAATGAGTTTATTATTTATACAACTCTCTTTCACAAATTAGTACTGCTCATGCCAAGATATTCACTTAATACTGTTAGTTGTTGATTTAATACTGCTCGCCCAAGGTTTGTACTACCAGGATTAGTGACACATCAACGATGACTCAGTAACAGATAAAGTGTCACTAATAGCATGGGAGGAAGGAGACATCATCATTGTGACAGATTAGCAAAGTCAGGCAACATATCAGTGACAGGTCAGTGACAGTTTAGTGACAACTTTCTGACAGAAAAAGCGTTGCTAATTGGTTTGGATGTTAATACTGCTAGCGTTACTCAGTTTGTACTGCTGGGTTAAATGGTTAATGATGCTAGCTTTGTCTGATGTTGGACAACAGACGTGTTTGGATCTCGGATGGAACTGTTTTTCTTTTAGTTTATTCTTATTTATTTTATGGCTCGTTTTGGAGATTATTTGAAGATGTGATTACGAAGACAATTGATTATCACTTATTTGATGTTGTAGTTGAGTTTCACAGATGCGTGTTCTTCTCATATCTTAAAGTCGTGTTTATAGAAGGACATTGACTTTAAAGATAACTTGTTCATGCTTACAATGGTGTGACGAAGACTTGTAAAAATCTAGCAAAGGTGTGTGATTTTTCTTATGGTGCTTAATGCTCACATTTGCTATCACTTAGTATGTGTCTCATAGAAGATGAGGTTTTTGTCAAGAGGTTGCGGTCTACTTATATTTCACAAATTTATTTATAAGTTCGACGTTACGTGGATAGTGCAAGACATAAGATACAAGTTTGGGAGATTCTACTTCTTCATCAAATTCTTTATACTCAGTTTTCTTCATCAGTGATCACTACATAGAGCCTACAGAGTTCGAGATTCAAAGAGATTGTAACATATTGGTTTAGGGAAGCTTATTGATTAAATGTTACATTTACTGTACCACTTGAGGGAAGTGTTACAAGTTGTATATCTACAAGAAGGACCCCTATTAGCTGATTACAAAAAGGGGGGGAAAAGACTACAGGTTTATTGATTTGTAGCTTATTTATGTGTGGTGACATGTTCAAGAAGATCTTAAGTCAAGGGGAAGCATTGAAGATTGTTTCATACATGAATATTGTTTTGTAATATCAAATAGGGGAAGATTGTTGGGATATGAGATTTGGATGGATTACAAAAGCTAAATTAAGCGTAACAGAAAAAGGGGGTTTTTAGCCTGAGAGACTGGCACGGTTTGGTTGGTGTCTATAATCAATTCAAGGCACTTTTACCCACGCAAGCTAATTAACAAAAGATGAAAGAGCGGTCGAACCTTATATAAGAAAACTGTATTAACCATTATTAATCCGATTAGAATGTTGGTTTGTTTATTAAGTGCAATGATTTCTTCTCTCGATGTGGCATATCATTCTTAGACTTAGGCGTTACATCATCCTAAGACCTAGACACATTAATTCTGTCACAATTAAAGCATCCGCATAAAGCATCCTTATTTGCTGATTATAATCTATCTTAGGGATTAAGGCAATGGTGATCTTGTTAAACCCTAGCTCATAGAGACTTTACCCACTTACCGCTTAATGGCAATTTATACACTAGTAGTCCACTTGTCCAACTATCCAATGGAATCAGAACGTTACTTGTTGAATTATCTAGGTCACCTGCTAGTCAACACGATTAATAAACCATTGGCAATATCCAATTAACTAGTTAAGCCCGAAGCGTATCCTAGACACAGACTTAGAAGGACAATATTTATGTAACTATGATTCTAGATGTATAAATTACTATATGGAGAGCTATCCCGGACTCTAGATCTACTTGGTCCGCTTCACTAGATCCAGTTGAATGATAGGTCGCATACAAAAGCGCGTAAACAAGTATAAATTGATAAACATAAACAAGCACTCAATGATAAATTAAGAAATCGAGATAAACAAATACCAAACATTCAAATCTTCATAATAATGGCTAATACCCGAAGGTATTAGCCTTTAAACGTCATAATAAATACAAGAGCAATTATTTAGCCATGTAAAGTACGAGTTAACGTAGGTTGATACAAAAACTCATGATCCGATTACTAAAGTATATGGAATTACACATTGTCTCCTATGGAATTAAATATGTTGCTCGACCTCTTTTGCTGTTTTTCTCCTCTGAATTTTGTGGTTTAAGTATCGAGAATATGATTTAGCATACTTAAAACTCGTTTTTGAGTTTTCTATTTATAAGGTCTGGAAGTCGGTTGGATACGGCGTATCCATGAGTTGGATACGGCGTATTAGGGATTTCTTAGAGTAGGGACCACGCTTGATATCTTCCAGAATATTATATTGATTCCATATCTTGAATACGGCGTATTGAGTCCTCTGGATACGGCGTATTGATCTTTATTCCTCTGTGGTCTTTGGTGAGTGCAGGCACGGATACGTCGTATCTTCCTTGATGGATACGGCGTATTGGTCTTCAGAATAGTAATCTTCAAAATATCTTCATTTAAGCTCCAGAATGCGCGCCTTTTGCTAACTTTCACCAATTACTCCATAATTACTGCAATTCTTAAATATAAACGATTAAGTAACAATTCTTTGCAATAACTATACAAAATGGGTTAATAACATAGGATAAATGATGCTATAAAATAGATGTTATTTGATGTCATCAAAGGTTATAGAGAACTAGGTCGAGTTTTTGAAAACCTAAACTATAACGGTTCTAAACACACGCCAAGACTCCTCGTTGCCATTGGTTACATATAAAAAGAGAAGGAATGTTTATGCATGTGTTGTATGCATAAATTGTTATGTATTGATATATTTATGCATGTCGTGTATGCATAGATTGTTATGTGATTATATAATAATAATTATTATATATGTTTGAGTATATTTAAGATATATATTAAACGAGAATGCCATAAATTGTGAATTTTTGTTTGTTGCGCACTTATGCGAATTGTTATTTTAGATAATAGTATTCTTATTGGAACACTATTGAGTAAGTATTATAGTTATTTCTTGAGTATCATTGGTAAAAATATAATTCCTCCCGGTCCAGTAGATAGTGAATTTACCCGTAGTTGAAGGAATCAACTCCGTATGTTGTTCCCATTATTCTTGAGCTTGTCTTAGTAGTAAAGATGAGGACCCGGAAGAGGAAGAATTTAAGGAAGAAGAAGAACCTCAAGAAGAAGAAGATGATATGGATATAGATGACGAAGAAGATGAGAATGAGCCGGAGTTGATGTTTCCTTATGAAGAGGCGGATCCTCTTAACCCACCGCCACCTGCTTCAGATTTAGAGATTGCGGATGTGATTGAGGTTGAGGACACGGTTAAGCCCGACTGTTCCTGCTAGTGTCTATGAGGTAGGTGAGTCGTCTACTGCCCTTTTCCTTCGAGAGGACAGTGATGGTCTGTTGCCTGGTCTCATGAGGAGGGACATTAACTCTCTTTTTGGTCGGATTGCTTCCATTTCGAGATGAGTGTGTGGTCGCGAGACGGCGCATGCATTGGTCGAGAATAAAGGGAAAGCAAAGGATGAATACTATGGTAAACTAATTTTGGACTTGGGTAATGAAGTGCGATCTAGTGTGGAAGAAGGAATGACTGCAATGGAAAATCTGGTTAGAAAGCTTGGTAATGCTGAAGAAAGAGCTGAATGTAAGAAGTTGAAGAAGGAATCGAAAGAAGCAAGGTTTAGCAACACACTTCTTCGTATACAAAACGAACGAGTCGAGAGAGATCTCTATTGGACTAGAGTTCGAGCTCATGAGTTCTATCGAGAGATGATTCGTAGGGGAGTTGTGTTTGAAGAAAGACCGAATGAGGCCATCGATGTTCCAGTTGAAGATGAGGAGAGGTCATTAATCTGAGCCGCGAGAGATTTCCTGGGATTACTTGTGACTCTTAGTTGTTAGTTTCATTAGTTGTATAGTATTTTATTGTGTATCACTAATGAATCCTCAGTTAGTAGACTTGCTGTCTTGTTGTAACGATTTGTATCATTTTGTTAAAATAATGCACTATTGTATTAATCTTCTTGATGAATAATGAATGACTATCTTTTGATTACTACCTAATGTTGTGTGACTATGGTTCTGATTGATTTTTCTTTGTACCATGTTATGAGTATATCATGTTATGAATGCTTATCAAGTTGTTTTCTGTGTGACGTAATAGAATTATGCCTCCAAAGTCTGCACCTTTGACTCAAGCTGCCGTTCGGCTAATGATCAAAGAAAGTGTCGATGCTGCTATCCTTGCTGAGCGGGCAAGACATGCGAATGCTGGGAATAATGCTAGTGGATCTGGATAAGCTAGGGGTTAAGTTACCACCCCTGTTGCTCGAGAATACACTTTTTCTGGATTCATGAAGTGTAACCCTGATAATTTCTGTTGTATCGAAGGAGCTGTTGAGCTTAGGAAATGGTTTGAGAAAACGGAGATGACTTTTGGGATAAGCGAGTGTGCGAAAGATAAGAAAGTTAAGTTTGCTGCTGCTACACTGCGAGCACATGCACTGACTTGGTGGAACTCTAAAGTCTCAATTTTGGGACTAGATGTTGCTAACCAAATAGGGTGGACTGAGATGAAGAAATTAATGACGGCGGAATTTTGTCCTATGGAAGAACTGCAAAGAATGAAAAATGAGTTATGGAACCTGAAGGTCAAGGAGTATAACATGGTGGCTTATACTCAAAGATTTAATAAGTTAGCTTTGATGTGTCAAGAGAGGTTGAGTCAGAAAGAGTAAAAGGGTTGTTGATGATTACATACGAGGCTTGTATGATAACATCAAGGTGAAGTTACTTCTTCTAAGCTACCAATTTGAATGAGAATGTGTATGGCATAAGTTGATGGAACAAAGTTTTGCAAGTAGGAATGAATGGATTCCTAAAAGGAAATAAGCAAATGTGTGAGAGCTTTCAAAGTAAGGGGAACAGTAGTTGGTAAGAGCAACCACAAGGATAACCCATGCAATATTCGAAGAATAATCAAAGCATGGGAACAAGGAGCTATTGTGGACTACCGCTTCCGAATGAGGTAATGGTGTCTTACTGGATCACTTCTGTGTGTGAATGATGTTTACTTGCGCTGTTGGTTCAATGTAATGATCAAGTGCAACAAGTGTGGAAAATTGGCACAAAGAGAGGTATTGCAAGGAAAAGAATATCGCCACTGGTGCAAACGCTAAGACCATCTGGACTTGTTATGATTGTTGTGGGCAAGGTCATACGAGGGGACCGTTATGCCACAAAGAAGGTCAAGCAAGTGGGGAGGTAGAGAAGCTCGTGTGTGGCTGAGCTATGCGTTAAGGATGCTGAGTCCCAGGTTTCCGAAAATAGGGTTATCAGGTAGTTTCTACTCAATAACGTTCAGCTTTGTTTTATTTTTTCGGGTTTCGATTGGAGTTTTGTTTGGACACTAGATTTAGTTCCTTTATGCTTGATAATCAATCCGGTTAAATAGTTACCAGTTCGAGGTTAGAGTTAGCCGATGGAAGGATAGTTAGTACAAACACTGTTTTAAAAGGTTGCACTTTGAATTTAGTGAACCATCTTTTTGAAATCGATCTCATGCCGATTGAGCTTGGTACGTTCAAGTTATCCATTTGTAGGGTTTGGCTTGTCAGCCACGAATGCGTTATCGTTTGTGGTGAGAAGGTTGTTCGTATACCTTACGGAAACAAGACATTGACAGTCAAAAGTGACAAAGGTGTGTCCCGACTAAAGGTCATATCTTGTATTAAGGCCCGTAAGTATATCGAACGAGGTTGTCATTTGTTCTTAACACATGTGACTAAGAAGAAACCGAAGGAGAAGCGATTAGAAGACGTGCCTGTAATTTGTGACTTTCCTGAGGTGTTTCCTTACGATTTGCCGAGACTACCACCGTCGAGGCAAGTAGAATTTCGAATTGATATGGTATCATGGGCTGCACCTGTTGCACGTGCACCATATCATTGGCACCATCTGAGATGAGAGAGTTGTCGGAGCAATTACGAGAGCTGTTAGAGAAAGGATTTATTCGTCCGAGTTCATCACCGTGGGGAGCACCGGTGTTGTTCGTGAAAAAGAAAGATGGGTCTTTTCGAATGTGTATTGATTACCACGAATTGAACAAGTTAACTATTAAGAATCGTTATCCTCTCTCGAGAATTGAAGATTTATTTGATCAACTTCAAGGTTCGCTTCGATGTGTATTCTAAGATTCAATTTGCGGAATCAAGGAAATCATCAGTTGCATTAAAGAATAGGCATTTCCAATTACTGCATTCAGAAACTCGGTATGGTCACTTTGAGTTCAGTCAAGCTGATGCTGTTTGGACTGTACAAATTCGCATGCTATGTTTATGGACTTGATTACCGAGTATGCAAGCATATTTGATAAGTTTTCTTGTATTGATCGTGTTATATTTTGGTTTACTTTCCAAGGTCGAAGAAAAGTATGGAAAGCATTTAAGATTTATTTTGCTGATTAGGGTATGAGAGATTGTATCAATTTTCTAAGTGTGATTTTTGGGCTAGATTTGATTACAATTCATTGGTCACATGATGATGCGTAATGTTGTTGTTCATGTTGATCCTGCAAGATAGTAATACCATTAGGAATTATGCTTGCACCGACGACGCCAACAGAGGTGAGGCAATTTCTTAGATTGGTTGGTTACTATCAAAGGTTTATTGAAGGTTTTTCTTTGATTTCTAAGCCACTGACCAAATTGACTTAGAAGGATAAGAAATACGAATGGGGTAAGGAAGAAGACGAATCATTTCATTTGTTGAAGCAAAAGTTGTATAGTGCACCGATCTTAGCGTTGCCTAAAGGAGCGGAAGATTTCATGGTTTTTTTTTGGATGGTGGTGTATTGTAACGCATCTCTTAAGGGTTATGAAGTCGTGTTGATGCAAAGAGAGAAGGTGATAGCGTATGCTTCTAGACAATTGAAGGTCCATGAAGAGAATTACACTACTCACGATTTGGAGTTAGGAGCCGTTGTTTTCGCTCTTAGATTATGGAGACATTATTTGTATGGAACGAAGTGTGTGGTTTTCACCGATCACAAGAGCCTACAATATATTCTGAATCAGAAAGAGTTGAACTTGAGACAACGAAGGTGGATTGAGTTGTTGAGTGATTATGATTGTGAGATTCGGTATCATCCTGGAAAAGCGAATGTTGTGGCTGACGCCTTAAGTCGGAAGGAAAGAATTAAGCCATTACGTGTTCGAGCTTTGATGATGACTGTTCACAATGATTTACCGAAGCAAATTCGTGAAGCTCAGAAGGAAGCAATGAAGAAGAAGTATGTAAGGAAGGAAAATTTGGGGAGATTGATTAAGCCGATATTCGAATTTCGCCCTGATGGAACGCGTTGTTTTGGGAATCGTGTTTGGTTGCCGCGATTCGGTGGATTGAGGGATTTGGTTATGCATGAGTCGCATAAGTCCAAGTATTCCATCCATCCGGGATCGGACAAGATGTATCAAGATTTGAAGTTGTTATACTGGTGGCCGAACATGAAAGCTGATATCACCACGTATGTTAGTAAGTGTTTGACTTATACGAAGGTTAAGGCCGAGCATCAAAAACCGTCTGGACTGCTGCAACAACCTGAGATTCCAGTCTGGAAGTGGGAAAGGATCACTATAGATTTTGTAAGTGGATTGTCGAGAACGCCGAGTGGGTAAGATTCGATTTAGGTTATTGTCAACCGACTGACCAAATCTGCTC
>BQNB010141261.1:2241-17295 GCA_026074375.1 Tanacetum coccineum
GGGTTTAATCCCAAGCAAAACCCGAGCCCGGGTCCTAGTTAAATATCCCGCGCGTCACTTTTAAGTGTCGGGGTATATAAGGAACTTTTCCACTTGGAAAAGTTAGCTGTTAAAATAATAAATCCTTTCCTTTTCCAAAATTCTCTCATCTCTCTCTCTCTCTCTAAAACAACTCACTCTTTTTCTCCTTTCTAGGTTGATTCGTGATTATTATATATGTTATGAAGTGTTAACGGGATCCTACAATGAGCTTTTAGCTTGGTCGCGTGTAACACATTTGTGTTTGTATTGTGTAGCTTGTGTGGATAATTGTTTAGAAGCTGCTTGTGCTTTAGGTGAGTTTCATAGCCCCTCTTTTCTTATGATTTATTAGGGTGGAAATGATGCAAAGTGTTTGGAAATATTTTGATTACTGTGATAATGTGTTGTCAAAGATGCATGGACTATACGTGACTATTGTATGTTGTGTGCTACATGTTTTGTGATGTGATATTGAGAATTGTGAACTAAGTCAGGGGGGATCACCTGCGGGTATCCATGGCCTGTTTAGTGGAAGGTACTGTGGCCTAGCGGGCAGGATGGTTACTTTGAGAGTATCCACGGCCGGGGCTAAGGGGGTAACCACAGGGACCTTGGTACGATTGAGACGTCTTATAAATCGTTACTGGGAAATCGTGTAATTGGATTGTATTGGATTGGATTGTATTGGATTGGTTGTGCATGCTAGCCTGTATGATAGTTCATTTATTGTCCTGCAATGTTTTCTTTATTATCACAGTAATGTGCAGTTTGGATTTTATATCGTGTCTTAAACCTATGACTCTCACCAACTTTATGTTGACGTTTTTAAGCATCATTTTCAGGTGAGTATCGTGATGATAAGAAGGATGTTAGGAAGAGTGGCTAGAGAGACCCTAGGCATTGCTTGTGGAGTTGTCTTTTCTAGTCTTTTCATTTATGACATTTGTTTTGCTTGATACTTGTTTGTTGGAGATTGTTAGTATTTGGATTATGTTATTTCGTGTACGACATTACTTTAGTAATGCAAGACTCCTTTATCTTGTGTTGGGTATTGTCATGACACATAGTGTCCATTTAATTATTTCCTTCATTTAGATTTTTCTATAGTAGACACCATTGTGTTGTGATGATATCCATGATGTTATGCCTCGTGTTTCTGCCTAAGCGGGGTGTGATAGATTGGTATCAGAGCCTTTGGTTATAGAGAAGTAGGTGGTTGAGCCTAGACTATAACCTAGTGGTCCTTCATGTAGATGCATTTAGGGCTTAAGTGTTTGATGCTATAACTGCTATGCTTCCCCTCTATTTTTTCATAGCTTATATATCTCATATTCTGCTTTTAGGTTTGCTCTGTTGATTATTATTTTGGATAAGACCTTACGTTTTCTTTTGGGTACATAACGTCTTGCATGAGTTTTCTTGTACGAGTTCGTTTGATTCTATTTTGAGTATATGGTTCCTGGTATTTTCTTTTGTTTTCAAACAATAGAACTATGTTAGAGTCTGTATGGTGATTTACGATCCCTTTTGGTATTATGGTGTCCTTTGTTGAGTAACATATTTTATAATTGATATATTTTATAATTGATGTCTAATTATAAAAACCCTTTGGAAGTATTGTGCCCGCTAATATGCAATTAATTCATCATTAGCATCTAAAGAATTAGTTAGAAACCTACCCAAACTAAAATACGATCGACATTTTTGTGATGCTTGCAAAATTAGAAAACAAGCTCATGCGAGTCACAAGGCTAAAAATATAGTTTCAACAACTAGATGCTTAGAACTACTTCACATGGATGTGTTTAGCCCCTCCGCCATACGAAGTTATGGAGGGAATCGTTATACCTTAGTAATCGTTAGATGACTATTCTCGTTTCACATGGATTAGGTTTTTAGCAAGTAAAACACAAAGCCTTGAAGCTTTTGAAAAATTCAAAATATTTAGCAAAATGATCCAAAACAGATTAGGATATTCCATTGTATCAATTAGAACGGATCATGGTCGGGAATTTGATAATTAAGTACAATTCGGAAACTATTGTGATTTAAATGGGATATCTCACAATTTTTCCGCTCCTCGTACTTCACAGTCTAATGGGGTAGTAGAAAGAAAAAATCACACTCTACAAGAAATGAGTAGAACCATGTTAAATGAATAATCTATTTCTTAAAAAATTTAGTGTAATGCGGTCGATACGTCAACCTATATAATTAATAGAGTTTCCATTAGACGTATTTTAGGAAAAACTCCATACGAGTTGTTAAGAGGTAGGAAACCAAACCTTAACTATTTTAGAGTATTCAAAAGTAAATGCTTTATTCTTAATACAAAAGATTACCTCACCAAGTTTGACCCAAAGTTGTACAAAGATGTTTTCCTAGGATATTCGCAAAATAGTAAAGCTTACATAATACTTAACAAACAAACAATGAAAGTTGAAGAGTCATTGAATGTAACTTTCGATGAAACTCCTCCCCCCGCCTAAAACATCACCATTGTAAGATGATGAGTTAGTCGAAGAAAAAGCTATTGAGGTTAGTAAAACAAAACCCATAGGCAATGATCATAAAGACATTTCATTAGAAAATAATCAAATTGTAAATATTAAAGAATCTTGAACTCATCCCCTAGAAAACGTTATTGGTAATCTAAATCAAAGAACTCTGAGGTCGCAAGCTCAAGACAAAAGCAATTTCTTTTGCTTTGTTTCAACAATAGAACCTAGAAATAAAAATGAGGCATTAAAAGATGAAAATTGGGTAATGGTCATGCAAGAGGAACTAAACCAATTTAAAATAAATGATGTTTGAAAACTAGTCTAAAATCCCATGGATATGACCATTATAGGAACAAAATGGGTATATAGAAATAAACTCGATGAAAATGGCGTCGTAACTAGAAACAAAGCTAGGTTAGTCGCCCAAGGTTATAATCAACAACAAGGAATTGATAATGATGAAACATATGCATCCGTAGCTAGACTAGAGTCCATAAGAATATTTTTAGCTTATGCTTGCGCACTAGACTTTAAGTTATACCAAATGGATGTGAAGAGTGCATTCCTTAATGGTTTTATCAATGAGGAGGTTTACGTGGCACAACCTCCGGGATTCATTGAGTTCGCAAAACCTAATTATGTCTATAGACTTAAGAAAGCTCTTTATGGTCTAAAACAAGCCCCAAAGCTTGGTATGATTGATTAAAAGCCTTTCTTATTAAACATGATTACTCAATGGGAATGGTAGATAACACGCTCTTCACTAAAAAAAAGACTCTAACCTCATCATAGTCTAAATATATGTTGATGACATTATATTCGGATCAACTTGTCAAGAAATGTGTGATGACTTTTCCAAGATCATGCATGATGAGTTTGAAATGAGTATGATGGGGGAACAAATATTTTTCTTAGGATTACAAATAAAACAATTAGATGATAGAATATTTTTTAATCAATCAAAATGTATTAAGGAAATGCTTAAGAAATTTAGACTAGAAGACTCTAAGCCAATAAAAAACCCCTATGTCTACAGAAACCAAACTCACGAGAGACGAAGAAGGTGAGTCCGTAGATAATACCAAATATAGAGGCATGATAGGTAGTTTATTATACTTAACGGCAAGTAGACCCGATATCATGTTTAGTGTTTGCCTTTGTGCACGCTTTCAAGAGGATCCCAAAACCTCTCACCTAGAAGCGGTTAAGCGTATCTTCCGATGCATTAAAGGTACTACGCATTTAGGATTATGGTATCCTAAGGGATCTGACATAGAAACAATAGTGTATGCGGATTCGGATCATGCGAGAGATTACGTAGATCGCAAGAGCACTAGTGGTGTTTGCACGTTTATGGGATGTTGCCTAACATCTTGGTTTTCGAAGAAGCAAACCGCTCTTGCCATCTCCACAACCGAAGCGGAATATGTAAGCGCCGGAAAGGCATGTCAACAAGCTCTATGGATGAAACAAGCTCTCATAGACTATGGCGTTAGGTTAGACGACATTCCAATAATGTGTGATAACAAAGGGGCTATAGACTTAAGTAAGAATCCCGTTCAACACTCACGAACAAAACACATTGAGATTCGCCATCACTTCCTTCGCGATAATGTTCAAAAAGGGAATATCTCTATAGAAAAGGTCTCATCGGAAGACAACATAGCCGATATTCTAACTAAACCACTTAAACGTGAGCCATTTAACTACTTACGTCTAGGTCTAGGAATGATGGAACAAATTGATTAAGTTTTCGGCATAATAAAGAAATGATAATCATCAATAAACTATTTGTCAAAAATCTGAGAAAAATTTTCTCAACAGGTGGCGGCCCCCTTAATTCATAAATGGCGGGCCCCTTAATTTTAAGGGGACCACCTAGACTTTAAGGGGACCACCCACCCGATTGACGAAAAAAAATTTTGTGTCTAGGTTTCTATTTTACACAAAAACACGAGATTAGAAAAAGTCTATAAGCAAACTTTTACAAATTCTTTTATCTAAATGCATATCTAATTATACAATAGTCCCAATCTATTATTCTAAAAAGTCTTTCTCACAACTAGGAGCACATGAAAATCAATTTTCATATATTGTTGAGATATGCTAAAAATATTTTTCACATATGCATAATGTTCTCTTACTTGTTGTCAAAAGTATATAATCTAATATATATTTTCGACAATCTTGGTTGAGCAAAATTAAATCAAGGAGCATTTGGATTATTTCTTAGGTTTTACATGTCTTAGTGTCGAAATAATCGCTACTCCACATTTGTCGCACTTAGGCACACACTAGTATTTGCACAAAAGTTTGGTTCGTTTTTTTTAACTTAACCCTCTTGTCAAGAAAAATTCTTTGTACATTATATCTAGTTACCATTTTATATGCTATTCATTCTTTTGGTCTTCAATTCACATATGATTATATGCCAAAATTATGTGAACTAGTTTATCCTACAACTTGTCATATGTATGTAGAATGTTGAATGCTTAATTGCTATATGCTAAGAAATCTTAATTGCCATAAAAGGATGGACTTGCTGCAAATTAACCACCAAAACAGAAAACCCCACACAAAATTTTGAGAAAAATCAATTTTTGGGAAACCTAGGAAATAGCAGTAGGCGGCCCCCTTAATTCACAAAGGGCGGTCCCCTTATCTTTAAGGGGACCGGCCCCTAATTAAGGGGTCCGGCTTAGTAGATCACGGGTAAAACAGGTTTTTCATCCCTTTTTGACCAAATAGCCCATAGACTTAGCTACTGTTTCCCTAAATTCACAAACATTTCTTGGATTTGATCCTTTAAATGTTTATTCTTCCTAATTTAAACCTTTCTTCCACTATAAATACATCCTCAACCATCATCATCACAATCAACCTCACCAATGACATCTCCTAACAAACCCACGTCCAAACCATCAAGGTTAGCCAAAATGAGTGTGAAACCCATTTGGAGGAAGAAACTAAACCCTTGTAACACATCCAATGAGCTCAATGTAAGTTCACCTACACCAATGCTAAAATCACTCACTCCTCATCATGAACCATCTCAAGAAAACAATCACCCCAATCATGCATCACCAAATCCTTACATCAAGGACACTCCAACATCACCATAAGTTGTCTCACATCCTCAACTTCATATCTCACCCATCAACTCACATGTTACTCACACTCAAGCTCCACCTCAAAGTGACAACTAAACTCAACACATACCATCTCTATCTCTAAGTAGAGAAAGCCTAGTTGATGACATTAATCAACTACAAGACCTATCAAACCTTTCAGCCATGCATCTCTCTCGACAACAAAACAATATTCCCTCATCACCTTACTATCCAAACCTACCACATACCCTCAAAATCAACATGTTGGGTATTGCCCTTGTTGCATTTTCACCCAAAAACAATTCCTTGCTTTAAGTGAGGATATCAATTGGATTGAATTCCTCCTCACTCGACCTCATCTACTACCTAAAGTTCAAAGAGATTACCCTTCCACAACCGCCTCCGCTCCAAACTCTTCGACCAACTGATCACATAATATACCTCCAAATAATCGTCAAACCTTTTTGTGTCGCAAGTAAGTCAAAAATCCTTCTATGGCTATTTAGGATTTTTTTATGTATTAATATGCTTCTAAAGCATATTTGTTTTTCTTTATGTATGCTTGTGTGAAGTTCACACACATTTTCCTAAATGAATGAAGTATCTTTTGCTTTGATGTTTGCTTACACTTGTCATATTTTTTCTTCCTTCTTGCTACATGTTAGAAATATTTGTATTGTTCTAACTCGTTTTTGTAGCCAAGAAACCATAGCTCGATTCTTTGGTGCCCTCGAACAAGGGGGAGCACACATCAAGGGGGGAGCATTTATTCCTTCGATTTTACTAGCAATTATCGACGATGCCTTTTTGATTCTACAAAAAGGGGGAGAAATGACATAAAACTCACTAAATACTTGCTTAAAAATAATTTTACATTTAATGAGTTTAAATTTTGTAATCATCAAAAAGGGAGAGATTGTTGATAAAATATAATGCCTAAAAACATTATTAATATTTTTTACATCTTTACGTTTTAATAATCATAAAATATAAAAACGTTAAATGTAAAATTAAATGTAAACAAGTAATTAGTAGTAAATTTTTATTTCGAAAATTATATCACTTCAAGGTATGCATAAATAAATATTTAATGCATTTTATGATCAAAGAAAATTTTTATTCAACCTCACACTTTTATAAAATGTTGTAAACCTTTTTATAAATATTATAAAACATTTTCTACAATTAAAAGAAATGTTTTATTCAAAATAAACATTTTAAAATTTAAATTTTCGGACCTAAAACGGCTAGAAAGTTCCAGAAAATTCTCCCTACACAAAAGAACAAAATAGGGAGCGCCCAGTCTAGGGCGGCCCCCTTAATTTTAAAGGGACCGCCCACCTATTTAAGGGGACCGCTCATAGACTGAGGCTCCTCCAGTTTGTCCTATAAATACTGGACTATTCCCTACTATTTTCTCACATTTTGCACTCATTCTTTCTACTCAAAACAGCCCACATATCCTCTCTAAAATCATTTGATCATTTAATCATAAAGCTTTGTTTCCAAGTGATCCAAGCTTAATTCCTCAAGTGCAAGAGAAGAATACTTCCATCATCAAGTAAAGAAGTATTACACCTTAGTGTGTATTGCAACTTTGTTGCATTCATATCACATATTTGTAAATCAATTGTATATTTTGTATTTGTGTGTAGTAGCTAGATCTTGGCGATCTTTGTAAGTATAGTTAGATCGTGGTGATCTTACCAAGTAGTGTTAGATAGTTGTGATATAAGTAGTGTGGTGAAGTGAAGTCTTGAAGTTGTGAAGAAGTCTTGAAGTTGTGAAGAAGTCGTGAAGTTGTGAAGTCGTGAACAAGTAGTGAAGTCGTGTTGTGATAGATTGGTTCTAGCTAAGATTAGAACTCGACATTTAGCTTTGTGTCGTAAATCGGTGTAAGCAACGTTGTGTACGGTTTTCTCCGCCATAAGGGAGCTTGTTGACATAGTGAAGAAAACTCTCGAGTTAGGTGCTCGGGGAGTGGAGTAGGGCGAAGAGGTGCTTCGTTACCGAACCACTATAAATCCTCGCGTTGTGGTTTGATTGTTCTTACTCTTATCTCTTGTCTTGCATTATTTTCTCATACTATCTTATTAATTGTTTAGATAAGTATATTGTTTATATTGTGCAAGTGTTGAATTCACATAAAGTCGAATCTAGAATTTTTACAAACACTTTAAAACCTTAAATTAAAAAGCGGTAAACTATTCAACCCCCCTTCTAGTTTTCCACAGGTTATTATTAGGTCGTTGTTTCACAACACGTTATCAACACGAATGTCTCTATAAACTAAAAAACATGTGAATGATCATGAAGGAGGAGATAATTCAATGTACATTGAATCAACCGTTCTAGTTACACGAAAACAATGGGAGATGTGAAAGACAAGGAAAGAATACTCGATCAAGACTCATGTTTCAAAGTAGCAGTTTGATTACACGAATGGTTAGTATTCAGTCTTATTTAAATATTAGTATTATATTATTACTTGTTTTTTTTAACATAATATTATTACTTGTTCGTATATGAGTTTTTGGTGAACTTAAAACTTGCAAAGGTGAACTTAAAACTTGCGAAATATCATCAATTAATCATGACTAACCGGGTATTTGTGGACACGAAAATAGATGTTAATCCTTGAAATCATAACAAGATAGAAACGATTACAAAATATAGTTAAAGAGGTTGCTTGTTTTTATTTAGATTTCGTGTGATCTTATATATTTTATGTATATCCTTATAGTTACATATAAAATTAAATTTCTTTTGGTTTAATAGATAATTAAAAGGTTGTAAAAAAGGTTAAAAGGTTGTTAAAAAGGTTAAAAGGTCGTAGAATCTCTCTTCAAACAAATCACTAACTACAATCCATATTTGAATTGAATTGTGATCTCTTGGTTATATGTTGCGTTTATATGTTACTTGTTGGTATTTAATTGACTTGGTCACTTGGATCTTATCACACAAGAGAAAATAAAAATAAAAAAAGGCCACCATTAGTATTGTGCTAAATGTGACAAGAATGGATATCTAGATCTTATGATAGTTTTTGAATAAAACAAAAGTAGAGGAATAGATATAGTGATTCTAGATACATGCTGAAAAGCAATGGTTGAACAGTTGAACGCAAGCATTATATCAATGGACAAGTTTTTCGAAAGTTACGATAATCAGAAACTTATATAAAACCAAAGTTTATAAAAACTTTGTTAGACATATATAGACATACATATATAAATGATTTTGCGAAAGTATATATACGTTGATGCCTATAGTTTATATATGTTGATGGTTATATATAGATTTGAGATTAGTTTTTTTTAACATAATATCATTCTCTTGTTATATTCAATGTCACTCTCTTCATTGTTTGATGATTCGTTAGACAATACACGAAACCAAAATCACTGTCTAGTTTTTCATTATTATCCGGTATATAACTTGTTTTATAAAGTAAACTATGGCGTCAAATTTTGCGTATATGTTATCATATTGTCATGATCTTCAACTTGATAACGTTATGTATGTAATTACATGGCACGTTATTACAAGTAATTTGGGCCATATTCTACTTTCACTTATTAGAATAATTACTTGGCCCAAGTAATTACTTGTAAATTGTTTTATATTGCATTACGGCGTTAAGGCAAACTATGAGGAAACTTGTAAGAACATGGTTATATGAAGAGTTTATGTGCCTGATACACTTTATTGAATGATTAGTGGTATATATGTGTTGGGCAAATTATGCAACTTCATAAGTACAAAAGATGTGTTTCTTGTTTGATGATGGTATAGGCCTATGTGCATATTACACTAAACTATGTTGAAACTATAAAAGTGCTTTAAATTGAACAATGTGAAATTTATAAAAGTGCTTATATAATTTTGATTCGAGAAACAAAATTATAAATGTAATGATGTATTAGTTTCATCATATTATTCAACTTTAACATAAAATCAAGTGAAATTGAAGCACATGTGGTCATAAACTAGTTGTTTATGCGCCAAGATTTCGCGTAAAGTAAAGTGCGATTGAAGCACAAAAGTGGTCATACACAATAAGTTTATGTAGCAAGATTATTCTATTACGTGGCATGGCCGGTTAGACCATCTCGAGTCAATGATGATGTGATATATATAAGAAGAACAATATGTTTCTTCAAAGATAAATTTGATTGTTCTCGATGGAACTTAATTGTTCATCTATCACCATCAAATTACAGTGAGGACTTTGTCTTATAAAGTTTTGGAAAAATATAAAAAAGATGTATGCAGGCCTATACATCAGCAATGTAGATCATTTTGAGTTTTAAAATCGATGCATCATCAAAATGATCATCAAATACACAACTTAAGGTTAGTGTGATTAATGACTCGACTTATAAATAGCGAGCACGATTTTCCAAATTATATTTGTGTAGATGGCGGTGAATACTTTCAAGTATTGGACGATTATTGGAATAAGTGTTGAACTTTATATAGCCCATGTTCATACACGAATTGCTTTTGTTGAAACGTTTATAAACGTCTTCAGTTGATTGTAAAGCAAAAAAATATGAGAACAAAACTTTTAGTTTATGGGGCATGTTATAAAAGACTCCAGTGATGGTGAGGTTTGGTGTTATTTTGACTAAGCCAATGTTGTCAACTTTGATTTGTTGTCTAGTGGGTAAATTTACTAAAATTAGGTGTTTTAGTGTTTGAATATTATGCATCATATGAAGTGAAATGCAGACATGATCAGTAGCCCCACTTTATTATCCAAATATCTAAAAACTTTGATGAGAAAGAAGCAATGAAGGTGAATTTACTTGCCATGTAAGGAAGAGTGCCATCAGTGAATTCTTGTGGGTTGTTTTGGAGCATGAGAAGCACTTGATTGAGTTGCTCCTGCAATTGATCCATCCTTGAGTGAACAAATGCATCAGAAGGAGCTGAGGGAGTGTTTGGTGTATCAGAGTAACTTGGTGGAGTAGCATCGACATTTTCTGACCCATTCACTTGATTGACTGCATTAATCCTTGAACCTGAGTTGTTCCTTTGAGGAGGTGATACATATTTGTTGTGAAGAGGATGACCAGGTGGGTATCCAACTATCTTATAACAATCTTCCCTATAGTGTCATTTTCTGCAGTTTGTACAATAAACTCCCTTCCTGAATGGGGTTCTTCTCACAGTCTGATTGGATTGAGTGGGTTGATTGGTTCTGTTAGCATGTGGAGGTCTATAGTTGCTAGTTGTGTTGAGTGTAGTAGGAATTGTGAGTGTTGGTTTTGGTATATCCCTTTGCATTTCCTCTTGTCTTAACATGATATAGGCTTTTGACACTAAAGGTAGTTGTTGGATTAACAAGATTTGACCTCTCACATTTATGTAATTTTCATCAAATCCTATGAGAAATTGCATTAACCTCTTCCTTTGGTCTCTTTCATCATTATTTCTCCTATTTGCACAATCACATAGACAAACACAAGCATAAGGTGCCTCTAATGCATCCAATTCATCTCACAGACCTTTTAATTTTTGATAGTAAAACTCAATAGTAGTGTTGCCTTGTTTTAGATTTGCAATATCATTAGACACTTGGTAAATTCTATGACCATCCAATTGTGAGTAATGCTTATTTAATTCAGACCATAAAGCAGTTGCAGAATTAACAAAGCTCAAGTTATTTTCAAATTTTTCTGATACAGTATTGAGAATCCAAGAGATTACCATATCATTGGCTCTTTCCCACAAAGATTTGAGTGGTGAATTGACAGCAGGTTCTTCACATTCACCATTCATCAATTTCAGCTTATTTCTTGCATTCAGTGCAATCATCATAGACCTTTTCCATGTACTATAGTTTTCTAACCCTGTAAGCTTCTTTGATATGAGAATAAGACCTGGATGATCATTCTGATGAAAGTAAAGTGTATGATGAATTGAATTGATGTCATAAATGTTGGTATTGTTTGAGTTTGATGAATTTTTGGTGTTTTGTGATGTTGTCATATTGATTCTTGAAGGTGTATGAAGAAAGTAGTTAGAATTTTGTTAATGGAGGTTTTGGCGAGAAATTGTGTTATGAAGATTTTGTTTGATTATTGAAGATTTGTGATGTTATTCTCTGTTGTGGTGATTGATAATGGAGATTTAAGTGACTTTGCAGTGGAGTTTGTGGTGGTTAATGGTGGTTGTTTGTTAGACAATGGTGGTTTGGTTGTTATAGTGGTGGTCAAAGTTAGTTAGGTGACCAGAGTTTGTTATGGTGAGCGGTTTTGCTCTGATACCATATTGATAAACCGAGAATGTGTGAAAAACACACAGTTGGAAGTGTGAATCATTCCATTAAAATGAAAGAAAGTGTTGTACACAGTATTTATACACTTGAGAAATGAGTAAAACTAGCTAACTTGTAAATAACTACTTCTAGAAGACTTTGTAAGTATAAATATCTAATGATTACATCTTAGAGCTTCATCTTTGGAGGTGTAGCTAGTCTCTGCAGGCTCTGCACTTGGGTTGTAGGAGTGTTAGCTTGTGTAGTAACCTTACTAAGTTTAGAAGTTCATTTGGTATATTGATAAACTAAAAGCGGATGGTGAAATGTAAAACTTAATACTCATTTTAAGCTATATTGTATTGTTAGTAAATTTAATATAATAGTTTGTAAAAGTTAATGAGTTTGTGGATTTTTGTATTATTATCAAATTTAAGAAGATATATTTGCTCTTTCTTAGAAGTTTACTATAATCTATACTAAAAGCACATTTAAGGAAAACCTCATTATTGAAATTTCTTGATATTTAATAGTAACAAATAATGTAGATTTTCCAAACTAAGATTGGTTAAAAGTACTTCATTCTTTAAAAATATACTTCATAGACAAAAAGCGTATGAACATTTCAATTTTTTTTATAAAATGATAATTTTACCATTAACCAATCGACTTATTAATTAATACTTTTTTTCAGAATAATGTAATTATGAGTGACATCATTATCGTCAGCTCATTGTTAAATCACATTTTCACTCTACCACCAATAAGTCCACTAACTTCACAACACGAACATGCACCATTTCAACAAAAACATGCCGCATAATACAGTCAGATAAAAACATAAAAAAATAGGTCATCATTCTGGCAAGGGTACCTCTTGTCCGTCTTGATTAGTAATCCGATTCGCGAGTATTCTTCACTTTTGATTCATATACAAGTCGCTTTTAAATCATGTTCGAGCTGGTAAACATGATACTTGGATCGAGAGCATGGTTATTTATATTTTTACTCCCTTAACCTACTTGACTTGTGAACATCGTATTTGTAGTGATTCAAGTAATATGTTGTTTTAAGCTAGAGATAAATACGTTGACAAAAAACATGAGGTCTTTTATTTATATGTTCATGCAATGTGAACTGTAATTTAATCAAATGGTTATATAAAGTTAACGATACACCATTGTTGAGAAACGTCGAGTATTAAACACCAGTGACGAAGCTAGGATTTTATATACGGGTGGGCCAAATACAAACATAATGGTTTACTACTGGAATGTCGTTGCTAGAAAATAAGTTGATTTAAATTATTTTCAAACGCATGGATAATACCAAAATGACATGTAAAAGTATAATCTTCTATATAATATAATTTTGATCTTTTAATTAGACTAAAATGTAAGAACATTAAAAAACTGACAAATTTTAAGCACCGTTAAATTTGATTAAATAGAAATTTCTAACAAAAATTGTGATACAATCACATGATATTATATGTCTCCTCATATCTCAATTACAGTTTTATCACTTATAAAAATTAAGGTGGGGCACGTTGTTTACCAGACTAAATTATAAACAATAGTAACAAGTTTGTTGTAACTCCTTGATATTTACGGTGGGCCTTGGCCAACCCCTATAAACAAGTAGCTCCGTCCCTGTTAAACACATAATTTTTTTTTGTACAAACAAACTTTATAAAAACTAAAAATAAAGTTAAGAACAATACACATCACTCCTCGCTAACGAGGTAAGTTCAAATGGAAAAGATACATCCCAACTGAAAGAAAAGGTGGAAGAAGATGCTAAACGAGATGCGTAATGAGCCACTTTGTTGTTATGTCGACTCGTCCACGAGAAAGTCAAATTCATGTTCTTCGACCACAAACGAATATCAGCTACAAGAGCATCAATGCTCCATGGTGGGACTGTATCCGTAGATGAGAATGAAATAGCTACCTGAGAGTCGGATTCAACAATTGCATGGTACCAACCGCGACATAATGCAAGATGACACGCCGAATGTATTGCAAAGATTTCGGCATGAAGAGGAGAGAAAGCATAACAAGGCGTACCATATACGTGTAAGATGGAACCTGAAGAATCGCGCCCCACAACAGCTATTGTAGCAGTAGAGTCTTTAACGGATTACGTATTTTATATGATTTATTTGGATATGACTGAGATATTGTAGGCATATTTTAGAATATAAAAATCAGAAAAGAGTGTACCATGTTTTCTGGTATAATGATTATAAAATGAGTTTTACTATTGGTACCCTCTGGCCTACTAAAAAGTATCAAAAGGTATGAAAAATTCCTTTTGTACCCCTTTTTACAGTGCAACATAGGTTTTTATCAGTTTCTGTTCCGCAATTTTTGACAATTTCATAGTTTTGACCTGTTAAACTTTATATTTTTCATTCTGTATTTTCCATGTCACAGTTTTATAACATATACAAAATTATAAAAAAAAATAAAAAAAAATAAAAAACGTAAAAAAATCAGAAGGGTACAAACGGTATTTTAAAAAGATACATATAACATACACTAGTACAAATCTGGGATTTCGTCACACATGCTGTTTTTTGAACGGCCACACAGTCAGATATTTATGTTACTAAATGTACCAGAATAAAATAAACAGCCACACTTGAACTCATTTTGTGTGACAATTTTGAAATTTCATTGTCACACATTGAATATTTATGTGACTAGAGGTAACTGTTAATTTTTTTTTTTGATTATTTAGTCACTTATAATTTGGGACGTGTGACAGATACAAATAAGTTTGAAACATTAGTCATACTATATATATATACATATGTGACAAATATATGTCACACAATTGAATAGTGTGACTAAAATCTATATATGGTCACATAAAGTAATTGTGTATGTGGCTAAATCATATAGTCAAGTTTTGTCACACATTATTTAAAAGTGACTGCTATTTTTTACTGAATATTTAGGCACATATGAATTTGAAATGTATGACAACTAAAAGGTAAGATTGAAGCATTAGTTACGATATACATTTAAAAGTGACATATATATGTCACACAGTTGAACTATGTGACCAAATGTGATATATGGTCACACTAAACCATAGACATACATGATTAAGTTTAACCAAAATTCAAGATGTTATATATGGTCAT